>JAYMTK010001186.1:0-17329 GCA_036897405.1 Pelargonium myrrhifolium
ACGAACTCATTTTCGTTTTCAATAAAAAAAAATTAGTATACAAAACGTATGTTATCTAGTATTGTATTTATTTAATTTTCAATCAATTTTATTCTACCCACTTAAATAATAGTAAATGACCTAGTTTAATGTTTGAACTTTTGTCTTTGTATTCTACTAGTATGTTACCCAACGCACGGAATAGTAGAGAAACTTATAACAAAAAATATTGTTAATCTCATTAGAGATGCGGGATGCAATTTGAATTTGTTTTTAACTTAATGGTCTATATATAATCTTTTTACGTCATGTTCTTGTATATCCATTTAGAAGTATAAAAAATTCAATGTAAGACCACATGAAGAATTATTATAAAAAAAAATTAAAAAAAAATTATCCTATAAACTCAACATTCCATTTTTTTTATCTCAAATTAAACTCTCTCTCTTTTATGGATTTTTATCTTACTAAAATTTACAATATAAAATACTTTTGTTAATAAGTTGTTACAATTCATTTATTTGAATTATGAGAAAAAAATCACAAATTAATTCTCTCTCTCTATGAGAGCCTTTCCTCTTCTCTACCTGGAGATAGAGACACTTTGCATGCATGCTTGCAGCTTTGATTGTGTATTTATGATCTGATACTGTCCTTTACTTCTTGCATTTACTCTTGCGTGTTTATCAGTCTTTCTTGGATTGTTCTTATCTATCTGAGCTTGTTTCATTGGTTGTCTCTTCATATTCTCTTACTAGTTGTATTGTAGGAAACTAGGCAATCATTGGCTCTATTTGGAAATTAATGCTGCTTTTGTTGCTTTCTTTTTTCAAAGTTCCTTCATCCAACTTTAACCTTTTGATTTCCATCCTTCTCTTTCTCCATGTTCTTTGTTTCTCTCACTCTTCCCCCTTGTCTCTTTCACTTACTGTCTTTTCTCTCGAAGTCATCTCTCTTTTCTTCTCCTTTTCTATTACTTTTCCCTGTTTTTTCCTTTTGATCTCTGTCAATGGATCATTTCAATAGATCCCCCGACTTTATTGCTAGGAAAGGTTGGCTTCTTTCCTGTCCCTTTCACATCATTGCAGAAAATTCTCTCAAACTTCAGTTGGCTCTAACAGCAACGATTGTGGACAAAAGAGCTTTCAAGCATACTGATGTAAATGAAATGCTTCATGGGCTGTGGAACCTGCATGGGGATTTTAAGTTGGAGAGTATTGTTGATAGGAACTATATGATTCGATTTACTGACCCCAGGGATGTCCACATTGTTCAAGAAGGGGGACCTTGGAATATCATTGGAGCGTTAATGGTGGTCAGTCCCTTACATGCAGAGGCTTCTCCATCAAGCTTGGGACCTTCGGTCTCTCCGATGTGGATCTAGATGCATGGGATTCCATATCTATACGCGCATTCGGACTTCGCGGAATGGGTGGGAAATATGTTGGGTCCTCTGGTGCAGGTGGACAGGGGAGAAGACAGAGATGGACGATGGGGCTTCCAAAGAGTTAGAGTTTGGCTCAACTTGGAGCATCCCTTGATTCCAGGTTGTTATGTGAAGGTGGGATCTGGGAGCAAAGTATGGGTTCAGTTCAGATATGAGAAAGTTTTCAAGGTTTGCTTAAAATGTGGTGTAGTAGGACATGCTAGAAAAGACTGCTCTCTTGGCATTCATGCATCAGAAGTCATGCTAGCAAAGAGGATGAAACTGCTCAGGGAGATGGTTGATCAGATTGGAGTAGTGTTCGAACCCAATATAAGGCTTTTCACGAAGGCGATGAAGGCGCAGAGGAACTCAAAATGGGAACGTAACCCTATTATTAACGTTAACCCGCTTAGAGTGGATTTTCAATTTGCATGGCCAGGGCAAGAGCAGGAAGGATCTTCTGTACTTTCAGATGAGGCAGCTTTTATGGGTCTGGCAAGAAATGAGGAGCAGATGGCTGTAGGGGCAGAAAATGCTGGTCAGGCAATTGGAGGAAGATCACATGGTGAGCATGCTGACGATCTAAGCTATGCCTCCATCAACATGGGAGGTCAGAGATGTTTACAGGATCTTGTGTGCAATGAGGATATGGACTTTGAAAATGGTGGTGGCATGCAAGTGGATGGAGACATGCAGCTGGATGGAATCATGGAAGATCAATGTGGCAATGATAATGAAGTTGTTCCTGTTCCATTGCCGGTGGTGGCTGAAGGGGCCATGGGGCGTTGATCGGATTTCTTCTTGGGGTGTGGAAAGGAATGTTTCAATGACAGGTGGAGCATTGGAAGATGTTTTGGATAATGGGATGTCTATCCTACATGGCGTGCATGCAGAGAGGGAGGAGGCCAACTTGGGAATTCAGATGAGAACCGGGTCGGGTTCACTGGATCGGATTGTGGAGGAGGGTCGAAGGATAAGTGGGCTTATAGCTAAGAAGAAAAAGCCAGTAGAAGGTTCTGGAAAGTCAAATGATCTGATAGAGGAGTATGGTACGAATGGGCTCCTTGATTTGAATCAACCCATTTTGTCTATTGCTGGGCTTTTAGTTGGGCCCAACTCAATTGGACTTGGTGAAGAAGAAGACTCTGGGATTGTGGAAGCCCAGAATATTAGGGGAAGGATAATAAGAAATTTAGGGAAAGGTATTGCAGTGGAAGGAGGTTGTAGATTCAGTGTGGATAGCTTGTTTGAGGGTAAAGATGAAGAACCAGTGGAGCTCACAGGGTATGTGGTCCCGATCCCCTTTGGAGAAGGATCTTCGATGGGACCAGTTGCTAACAAAAAGGAGGTGGTCACGGACCTGCTTCTGGCTTCTGGAGGAATTGAAGTAGTGGAAGAAGAAGCTGCACTGCCGAATGAGGCTTTAGATGATGGTAAGACGATGATAAAAGAAACTGCTAAGGAAGATAGTGAGTTATGTGTAGCTACCATTCTCAAAAGTTTCAGAAGAGGAGATGGAGTTGCCCCAGCTGTGGTTAAGCGAAAGGTCGTGGCTGGTCCCAAGAAGAGGAGGATAGAATGGCAGGCAATGAGGCAGAGCAACAAATGGAGCTGGAGAAGTATATGAAACAAGAAATTACCTGAGAAATTCTCAAATTTGTGGATGAGGGCGCTGACTCAACCCCTATACTCCCCACTTGGAAAGAAGCTGGAATGGAGTTTGGTATGGATTGCCTTAGCTATGTTAAAAGGGCGTTATCGGATCCTCTTGATCTCCCACCTCACAAAAAACCCAAGTTCATATCTGGAGAAGAAGCTATTGAGGAAGAGGTCAATTCGCCAGCTTCTGAGGTATCAGTTCATTCCTATAATTTATCTGAAGATCTTGATTTTATGTCTTATGGTCATGATGTTGCTGCTATTTCGGCCATTAGGAGTAGATTGTTAATGGATAGTCTTAATTTTCTGGATTGCTGGAATGATATAAGGATTTCTCTACCGGTGGGTTTTGGTGAGGTTGTCCCACAACAACCTCCCCAAGAACCATGATAGTATTAAGTTGGAACTGTAGGGGTCTGGGTCTTCCCCTACATGTTCGTCACCTCAAAGACCTGGTAAGAAAATACAACCCGGATGTTGTTTTCTTATCGGAGACTAAGTTACTAGTAGAAGATGTTAATCTCAAGTTGTCCTGTTTGAACTGCTCCAAGTCTTGGGGCGTTGATGCTGTTAATTGTGGGGGTGGTCTCTAGTTGGGAATCAGACCCAACCTCAAGGTGTCTCCCTTGGTATGTCGACCTAATTTGATCTCTATTAGAGTGGAGGAAATTGGTCGGGACCCTTGGTGTGTACGGTCATCCCGCGACCCATAGGAGGGAGGCGGTGTGGGATGGTATATATTCCTCTCTGGCTCCCCTCTCTCTTCCCTTGTGTCTTATTGGTGATTTCAATCAAACTTTCCGCCCGGGAGACAAATCGGGTAACAATGCCCTTAAATTTCCCGGGGCGGAATGCTTCAAAAAGTTTATCAATAGCTTGAACCTCCTAGAGCTTAAAAGGGAGGGCCCTAAATTCTCATGGTTTAATAAGAGGCGAGGCAAGGATGCGGTTTTTGAGGTTTTAGATCGGTGTTTTGCGAACAATGATTGGTTCAATATTTTCCCTTCGGTCTCCTTTGTTTCTCTCCCCATTACGGTGTCGAATCATGGTCCCATTCTCTTAAATCTGGTTCCTGTTCCCAAGCCTAAAAGGAACTTCAGATTTGAGTGTGCTTGGGCCTCTCTTTCGTCTAGTCGACAAGTTATCTCAAACAGCTGGACGTCGTCAGCGCAGGGATCTCCCCTCTTCATTATTCAGAATAACTTAGCTCGAACTGCAAGTAGCCTGATTAATTGGAAGTGTAATGTCCTGAACAAGGACCGGGAGCAAAAAGATCAGTTGACTCAAAGACTTAAGGATATCCGGATTGAATTGGGTAATAATCCGGGCTCGGAGATTCTTATTGATTCTTGCCTCTATACCCAAGGCAAGCTAGATAAAATCATGGATAGAGAGGAAGAAATGTGGAAGCAGAGAGCTAAGATTAAATTTCTTTCGCAAGGAGACCGAAACACAAGATTCTTTCATATGATGGCATCCAGAAGAGCGGCTCAAAATTGAATTTCGGCTATTCTGGATAAAAATGGAAATTGGTGCTATGAGCAGAAGGACATTCAAACTGTTATAATGGATCATTTTTCTAATGTATTTACCTCATCCCCCCCCCCCGGGGATGAGCGTAAGGATCTTTTATGCAAATGGTCTTCCCTCATCTCGAGGAAGTTATCTACTTCTCAAGCAGGAGATCTGGAGGCTCCTTTCTCTATCCTAGAAATCAAGGAGGCGTTTTTTCAGATGGGACCATCTAAAGCCCCGGGGCCAGATGGCTTTCCTGCTCTATTTTTCCAACGTTATTGGGACATAATAGGGCCTTCTATTTCCAGTGCAGTTCTATCCTTTCTTAATGGGGGTAATCTTCTTCGATCTGTCAACAAAACCCATATTGTTTTAATCCCTAAAGTTGACCACCCCCAAAAACCAGAGGACTTCAGACCCATCAGTCTGTGTAATGTTCTGTACAAGATCATTTCGAAGACGTTGACAAATCATCTGAAAAAAGTCATTAGCTCGCTTATCTCTCCCTTTCAGAATGGATTTGTCCCGGGAAGGAGAATTCAAGATAACCTCATTCTGGCCAATGAGCTTATTCACTCAATCAAGAGTTCTTCGAAAGGCAGATGCTTCAAGAGTGCTCTCAAAATGGATGTTAGTAAGGCTTATGACATGGTCAGATGGGACTTCCTTATGGAAATCATGAAGGCGCAAGGCTTTTCTAGCAAATGGAGGAGGTTAATTTGGCAATGCATTTCAACAGTTTCCTATAGTGTGTTAGTCAATGGATCAAAGTCGGAGTGGTTTTTCCCTTCAAGGGGTTTGAGGCAGGGGGACCCGCTTTCTCCTTACCTATTTCTCCTATGTGTTGAAGGACTTTCTCGGAGATTGGAATTGGAAGCGAATCTAAAAAATATTAGGGGAATAAGCTTATTCAGAAATGGGCCTAAAATCAACCATCTTTTATTTACTGATGACCTATTTATATTCTTTCATCCATCGCTCAGCTCCTGTGATCACCTCCGTAGTTTGCTTAAGGAATATGAAGTGGTTTCTGGGCAGAGCATAAACCTGAGGAAATCGGAGTGGTTTTTTAGTAAGAATACTCCCAGAGCTTTTATAAGAATCTTTAAAGGTATAATTCCTATCAGGCGGTGTGTCAGGCCAGGGAAATATTTGGGTGTTCCTACTTTGGGAGATGTATCTAGAAGGGAGTTGTTTTCTACTTTAAAATGCAGAGTGGAATCGCGTCTTGCTTCCTGGAAGGCAAATTTGTTGTCTCAAGCCGGTCGCCTCGTCCTAATAAATTATACTCTAAATGCCTTGCCACTTTACTTGATGAACGTTTATAAGTTTCCCAAGTACACTACCAGCTGGATGAATAGGGTCATATCCAATTTTTGGTGGAACAAAGATTGGTCGAAAAGAGGGATGCATTGGGTCTCTAGGAAAATTTCCTCCCTCCCCAAAGGATTGGGGGGTATCGGTCTGAGGGATATGGAAGCCTTTAATCATGCTCTTTTGGCGGGTCAATTCTGGAGAATTGCTTCGAATTCCAATTCTCTAATTTTTAGTTGCCTGAGTGGGAAGTACGCTAAGGATGGTAACCTTTGGGGCGCTAAGTGCCCTTCTAATGCCTCTTGGATTTGGAAAAGTCTATGTGTTGGCCGGAATGTCATTCTGAATTTCTCTAAATGGGCTATTAGGGATGGAAAGACGGTTAAAGTTTTTGAGGATAAATGGGTCACCGATCAAGTTATTGAGTGGTCGCCAAATAGCGGCTTGAGTAGAGATGCGAAAGTCAGCTATCTTTTTGATAACAGTTCAAGGAGGTGGGACCGAGATCTTCTAAACAGAAGTTTTCCTCTCGAGATTGCAGATAGAATAGCTGATCTTAAACTTCCTATGTGGGAATCCTGCAAGGATAAGGTGATATGGGGAGGTAATTCCTCTGGAGTATACTCTGTCAAATCAGGTTATGCTTGCTTAAAGAGAGATGGATCTTTGTCTTCCCCACAGACTAGCTCTTCCATCTGGAAAGACCTTTGGCATGCTCCAGTTCCAAAGAAACTAAAAGCTTTTGCTTGGAAGTGTCTAAGAAATGCCCTCCCAGTTCTAGCCAATTTGAAGAGGAGGAATCTGGTGGAAGATGATATATGTAAAATATGCGGCGCAGAGGAAGAAAAGATTGATCATATGCTCTTTGGATGCTCTAATCTTGATAGAGTCTGGTTTGCGTCCCCCTTGTTGCTAAGAGCTCAAACAACTCTAAATTTGAGGATATCTTTCGCGCTTGTTGTCCCGTTTCAGATAAGAAAGATCCCAAGAACTGGCACAGCCTCACTCAATTTCTGGCCTTGTCCCATGAAATTTGGAAGGCAAGGAATAGGTATTTCTTTGAGCTCATGGAAACTTCTTGGTTGGGAATCCTTAGGATTGCTCAATGTAACTGGCTTTCAATGATTAAGGATATGGAAAGGAAGATCCAAAAGGATAGTGTCCATTGTCGGGACTGTGGTCCCGATCGACCGTACTATAGGGTGACGAATCTGAATTCTCTCAGCCAGGGTGATTTCAATTTTCTGATTGTTTGTGACGGGGCTTTTGATGGTAACAAAGCCGGGATTGGTTGGGAAGTTTTGGATAAGAATGGGAAAATTCTTGCCAAACTTTGCAAACCTGTAGAGGCGCATTCTCCGTATCAGGCTGAGTTGCAAGCCATCTTATCTGCTCTTACATTTGCTAAATATTGTAATTTATCTAAGTGTGGTATATTATGTGACTCCATCAATGTTTGCAGGGATATCTCTCAGCTAACTTTTAGGGAGAATGATGCATGGAGCTATGAAGAAGATGTTAAATTTCTATGTAATGTTGTTTCTATTTCCTTTTGTAAGTGGGCATCTAGGAATATAGTTAGTGGAGCTCACTCTTTAGCTATGTTAGGAAGAAATGGCTTGAAAAAAGTCTGGACAATGATGTAATGCTTATTTTAATATATCTAGAATGGGTTTCTATCAACAAAAAAATGAAACATGATGGAATTTTTATATTGAATACATCCTTTTCAAGATTGGTCACCAATAAATATTAATCTAAAAAATGATTTAGTAGTCAAAACATACATTTTCTGATTAGAGGTTGTGGGTTCAACTCCTAAATCGGATGAGATGGAGTTTTCCATATAGCTGAACTGATCAACATCAAAAAAACATTGATTCGCAATCCACCACCACATGTGGGAAAGGTCTAGCATCCTAGGATGCTGTTTCTAGATTCAACCCAAAAATCTCCACAATTCTAAGTTCTTAGAGATCTCAAGGTGTCATTCGCTTTCATCAAATATCTTCAAATACAAGAGACTATCATTACCGCCTGGACAATTGGACATCCAACCTGTAATCGCAACGACCCAATTGCAAGAGCGGAGCTCTACCAACTGAGCTATATCCATCGAGCCAAGTCGAGCAGAAGGAGTCAGATGCTTCTTCTATTCTTTTCCTTGGCGCAATTAGGCCATCTTGGACTTGAACTAGAGATCTCGCCCATGAAGTAAATCATTGCACCTACGATCCAACTAATTGGGAGAGAATCAACCATCTATCAGACTCTTATCACCCTCAGGAGGAAAGATGCGAGAACTCAGGGTTAGGCTTTGGAGTGAAGCGAAGGTAAAAAAATGGAGGTCTCATAAAGGGTTCATGAAATATAAAGGTTTCACGAGGAGGCTCATGAGGTGAAAAAGGTCCCATGGAGAGACTAACAAAGTATGAATGTCCAATAAGGCGGTTCATGAATGGAGGCCTAGAGTGTAGTACATATTGAGACGAGCTTGGTTATAAAGGAAATGAGATTGTGAGCTAAACAAGACACTCGTTTCCTTCATAACCGTACTCCTCTCGAGCCTTGGAAAAAAAATCTAAGCTAAGCAGGACTCTCGTTTTGACACTGATGAAGGAATTTTTGGGGAATGCAGTAGCTGACAAGTCTATAGTTCTGAAGTGAACATGTATAGCAAACAAGTTCGAACATAACCATAAAATATATTCTCTCCGTCCCAAAATAAGTGTCTTTTTTATTTTAAGAAAAATTAAGAAATTAGTGTGATATGTTTACTATTATATCCTCATGTTGAGAGAATCTACCTAATTTTTTATAAGGATATTATTGACAATTCATGCATAACTAACTTTCTCAAAAAAGAAACAAGACACTCATTTTGAGACAAAAATATATAAAAAAAACAGGACACTCATTTTGAAACTGAGTGAGTATTTGAACAATTAATTGCAAGGTTTGAAACAGATAATTAAAACCAGAGAAGCATCCAAATCAAATATTACATCAGATGACAAGGTATATCAAACATCACACACATAAGAGCAGATTTAAGGTACAACAGCAAACAAGTACAAAGATCAAAAGCCAACACTTATGCTTGTCTGAGGAACAAGTTATTAAAAAATGCAAAACACAGCAAAAGAACAAGCAATTAAACACACATACACAAACTTGTTAGATCATGCACACTTGTTCGATCGGCAATACCAGTACCTGAAGGAGGCTAGAACCTGAAACCTCGAGGCACCTAAAACCGCAGCCTCAATGGTTGTTGGTTGGATCCTGCACATTGTTAGAGGCCAATCAAGAATGAAATCACACCCCACAACTATAAGAGTCTCTTGGTGTAAAGAGAAGTGAAAAAAGAACACATCTCTAGCTTGAAAAAGCTTCTGATACTGAGAATCCTTAAACAACTCGGCTTTGCACTCTCGAAAATGACCGAATGACCCTGCTAGAACCGGAAGCTGAGTCTGAAAAGTGGCGACCATCCTTTTGCACGTCCTGTCCGTCAATTCTGATGTTCGGAATGTGAGATATCATGCGCCAGTTCTCTCCTCTCTCCCGGGAACACTTGCTCAGTATCGTACACTCTGAGATGCTCAATTCTTGCAGTGACACGGCTTGACGGTCAAGTGGCAATGCCTTGAGCTTGGGGCAGCCTCCAATTGTGAGATGAAGAAGACCTGACAATATTGAAGCAGCATCATCGGACCCTGCGGTTACTTCCCAATCTTCCCACTGCCTCATGTTATGAATGCAAAGTCTTTCTAACCTTGGGAATTTTGCTGATTCAAAACTCAGCTTTTTTACATTTTCCATGTCCCTGATTTCAAGTG
Source organism: Pelargonium myrrhifolium (assembly GCA_036897405.1). NCBI lineage: Eukaryota > Viridiplantae > Streptophyta > Magnoliopsida > Geraniales > Geraniaceae > Pelargonium > Pelargonium myrrhifolium. The sequence goes on from JAYMTK010001186.1 coordinate 9,736, forward strand.
ATTTAAGGCTTTCAAGAGTACCCAGTGTTGCAAGGCATTTTAAAAGGTCACAGTTTCTGCAGTCGAAGAGTATAAGCTCTGTCAGTTCGGTTAACAATGTCATCCACCTTGGCAACTCGGCGCCTCCATAGTAATGTATCCCTAAATATTTCAATCTTGAAGGTGGTTGTAAGGCTTCAAGAACTTCATCTGAGCTGACTTCATCGGTTCCAACTCCAGAAAACCACAGATCCAAACCAATAAGCCCCATTTTGTGATTTAGACTTGCTTTTCGTGCCTCATCCACATCAGCCACATCTCCCAGCCCGTCAATGTAGAGATACCCTTGTAGATTCTCCAAGTTTTGTAGATCTCCAAGATTGCATGCTTTATTGCCACTGTTGCGACTTATAAAAAAGCGGTTCAGGGTGATAAGAGAGCTTAATTTCTCGACTCCTTTAGGCAAATAACGAAGACTTATAGTCCAAAGAATCTCAAAATGTCTCAAGTTGGTAAGCTTTCCAATTCCTTGAGGCAGCTTCTCAAGATTGTCACACCCGTTCAGGTTTAAGGTTTGCAAGTGATACAAGTCGCACACTTCTTCTGGCAATTCCTTCAAATTCCGATTATAAGACAAGTTCAGGTACCTTAACCGGTGCAACCTCCCAATCTGACTTGGAATTTTTTCAATTGAACAACAACTAAGATATAGTGCCCTAAGATGTCTCAAATGCTTAAACAGATGGTTAAGGCATTTTGTACCTATGAAAGCATAATCAGACAAAATCAGTAGGGTGCGCAGCTTTCGCAGTTTGCATATGGAGACCGGAGATGAAGACTGAGATGCGATCACTAACGTTGAGTGACGGACTTTTTTGTTCTCGAAATAAGAACCAATCTTTGACACTTTAACACGATCAACACTCATTTTAAAGCATTCGCCATTTGAGAGAGAGATGAGAAGGTCATGCACAATACCGTGGATTTTGCATGTCACACTGCCATTACTATCCACTTTATCAAAATCCTGGAAGAAAGACTGCATCTGTAAATCATGTAGGATCTGGAAACCTATCTCTTCCCTTTCTTGATTGCTTTCTAAGTCAAGGTATCCCTGTGCCATCCAGAGTTTAATCAACGTGTCTATCTCTATTGAGTGATCTTTCGGAAAGATAGCGCAATATCTGAGGCACTGTTTGGATATGGAGGGCAAATTGTTATAACTCAACTGTAGAATAGAAAACATACCACCGTCACCCACATATGTCTCGCTATTCAAGAAACTGAGCCACTCTTCTCTAGTTCTTTTGAGTGACAAAAGACTCCCAGCAACTTTTGCAGCAAGAGGAAGGCCATCAAACTTCTCCACAATTTGCCTACCAATTTCTTCCAAATTTTCACGTTCCTCACGGCTTCGTCCATCAAATGCAAGCCTGCTAAAGAGGAGCCAACAATCTTCTGGTGACAACCCGTGCAGGCGGTATGGTTTGGTGGTGCCCATGGTCCACGCCACAGTCTCATTGTTAGTAGTAACCAAGATTCTACTTCCTTCAGCAGCAAGGGTAAAACAATGTAGGACTGGTAACCAAGATTCGCGACGCCCAGTCCACACATCATCCAGCACGAGAAGGAACCTCCTTCCCTCAACAAGTTCATGGAGATGCCGTAGTAGGGTCTCCAGCCCATCACCCAAATTAGTAGCATCATTTGTAAGACCTCTGATGATGTCTTTGATAACCCTACTGGCGTCAAAATTACCTGACACAGATATCCATTCTCTAGCATCAAAATGCTTAACAATCTTAGGGTCATTGAAGATTTGCTGCGCAAGAGCCGTCTTTCCAATTCCATCCATCCCTACAATAGAGATAACCTCAACATTTCTGATATTGCTGTGGGACAATAACATGTCCTCAATATCAGCTATATCTTTCTCTCGACCATACAGCTTACTGCTCCCCAAAAAGCTACTTGTCTCCCTGCTCTGTGTATTTTGGACACCATCAAATACCCTCGGCATAGATACTCGATATGATGCCTTTGCCATCCAAGAAATCTGCTCAAGTTTTTTTATAAACCCCTCTTTTTGGCGACGGATTTCGACATCATGGATAAGTCGATTAACAAGGCACAATTTAGAGGAGGAAAGCCAAACAATCTCATCTAGTATATCTTCAGCCTCCTCATACAAATCTCTCATATATCTTAATAAATCATTCATCAAATCGCTCCTCATTTCAATTTCGGCATCATTGATGAAAGCCTTCATCCACATCATTTTTGTAAATAATTGTTTCGATAAAGCATCAACATTTGCACCAGCCATTCTCGTGAACAGGCAAACTTGTTTAGCTAGGTAAGTGGGTACTAGGTAAGTGGGTAGAACCTGGAAATTAATTAGAAAAGAAAATTATTAGGTACCCATCAGCGTTATTTTAGCGGGTTATTTGAATGAGTTGACAAAATCTCATCCTCCCTTAATTTACTGGATTCTTATCAAAACTCGTACACAATATTTTTTGCTAAAACAATTACACTTATATTGTTCTCAATTGAATACCTAAACATTCAGTCTCTTATGCAACGTATATGGTACCTACATTAGCAAAGTCATTTGAACCATTAACTTTTGCTGATGTGGAATTTTGTAAGTATCAAAATATCAATGTACCCCATTGACAAAAGTTCAAGCAATGTAATTTTACACATAACAAAATCTACAATTGTGGCATATCACATATGTTCTTCCTTGATTCAACTAAAAACTATCGAGTCAGTAGAACTGAAAGTGTAGAGATAGAAACAAATTCCAGCTCTAATTAGTATATGCAGATCGAACCCATTCTATCAAAAGCTATATTTCGCAAAAATACAATGTCAAAAGCTAGCTATGTCAATACTATTGCTGGCTCTTCCTCATCTCAGCCTATAATCATCTCCGGTGCCCATATAGCACCACGAATAAATTAATAGGGTCTACCAACTATCTTTCACGGGCAACCTCTGTTACTATATATGATTCAAGGGGAAAGGACGAACTGAACGTCTCAACAAAATGGTTGAGGACATATGTGCATCTAGTCGTGATAAATGAGAACAAATGGATGTCCAATTATGCAAACTTTTGTGGCAGTCTATTTTCCCCTCTCTAATATATGCAACCATTTCACACTTTTGAGACATGTTGTGAAGTGTGGACCAAGGCCTCTGAATGCTACACAAATGACATTCAAAGGCCATACACTTTTATGAACAACATCAGTAATATGAAACAAGAAAGGAGAATAGAATCTTATCCAAAGCAAGTTTGTTCTCTTATATAGGAAACCAAGCCCTATTGCCGTTCACTAGCACTCATGATAACTTAATGCACAAAAGGATAAATGCTTTATGGTTGATGCTCTTTCTAAAATCAAACTTGAATATGAGCCCGCTAGACATCAGATCTTCATGAGTTCCGAACCCAAAGGGCACGAGTCACATGGTCACTACTAGTTCCTTCAATTGCTGCAAGTACCATATCTACAGCCCATTTCCATTATTTATATAGTCATCCATCTCTCTACAAATTACAAAAGTTAGTTCCTAATTTGTTTTCTTAATCTTCTTTTGATTGTTAGACATGTCAACAAGAAAAATACACTCGTATAGTCAATAAAAGAGTCGAGTCTCCTTTCTCTTTTGCATACAGATGTGTGTAGTCTTAATCGAGTTAGTTCTACATTGGATTTTCATTAGTTTCATTGATGATTATTTTTGATCTACTTAAAAAAAAAAATTATGAAACAATCTTATGAATTGTCTACAATATTCTTAAACTTTTGTGTTGAAATAACAGTTCAATATGGTATGCCCATTCGTGCTTAAAGAAGTGACGATGCTCATGAATACTACCCTACTTCATTTACTGATTTCATGGCAACACAAGGCATGTTACATCAATCTTCCTGGCCCTATAACGTCTCAACAAAATGGTGTATCTGAAAAGAAAACTTATACTTGGTTGAAATTGCGCGCCCTTTGTTGTTGCATGTCAATTTTCCACTAAAGTTTTGGGTTGGCGCTATTCTTACTAATTGCCATCTCATTAATCGCATGCGAACCTCAGTGTGACAAGATCAAGTTCTTTTTCCTGTCTTTATTTCCAATTAGTCTTTTTATCATCTTCCTCTTAGTTCCTTAGGGTGTGTTCGCTTTATCCATTGTTTAGATCCATGACGAGATAAGCAGGCCCCCAATCAGTTTTTTTGGACTATTCTCATTGTAAAAAGGGTTACAAATGTTGTTATCACGATCTCAACCAATATTTCATAATAGTTGATCTTGTACAGCAATTTTACTTTCCGATCCATTAACAAGACTCATTTAGCCTTGATCAAGTTCTTCCTCTCCTAAACTTTATTCTAGTACTCATTCAGGTTCCACTTCTTGTCACAACAGAAGATCCCCCTTTGCTCACTTATCATCGGTATCACCATCTTACTCTCGATGCCAACAACCCACAACCACCTATTGACACTCCCTTCGACTCACTGCCAACATCAGTCAATTCTCCGGCTACAGTCTCAGATACAGAGACAATCTTCCCATCACCCTACAGTAAGGTACATGATCTACTATAAACCCTTATTCCATATACCATTATTTTAAATATGACCGTTTATCACATACCTATTTTGATTGTGTTTATATTCCTTAGCTCATATTCCTAAAATTACAGGTGAGGCGTTATCACATCTTGCACTCAAATGGTACTTGGAATTAGTTCCCTTCTGCCACTGTTTTCTAAACTAGAGGTCAGTTGTTCTACACACCTCAATGAATTTATTCCATGAAATAAGTTCAAGGAACACGTTAACTATACTAATTTATGACCAACACTCATCCGATCAACTGGTTAATAGCCTCTTGGTTCTCCTCACAGGTCTCAGGTTCAAGTCTCACCATCAGACTCTCTTAGTTTCTCTCAGGGTCTCAGTTTCGAGTTCCATCACGAAGTTTTGGTATTGCCGAGCAAAAGAAAAAACTATACTAATTTATGGAGATTTACTCAGACTTGTAGTCCTAACACAAGAATCTCTGTTAAACAATTTAAAAGTATTGAGTCACTAACCCAAAACCATACTAGTGTAATATGGAACTAATTTTTAAAAAATAATCATAATAAACTGTATTGAGTCATCATCCAAAATATTGAAGGTTATTTCAGAGGGGAAAAAAACTTCTCCAAAATGGGAAATGCACACTCATGATTTAGAGGTGGTTATTACCAAATAAACAATTGAAACACAAAGACAAAGCAAACTAACAGAGATTAGATCAGATATACACACAAATTCTTTGGAAATTGAAACTTTGAACTTTCAAGAAACCCTTATTTTTCACTGTTAAAATCCAATGATGACAACTTACAGAAAGTTCGGTTGTTGACGATGATGATCAAAGCTGTGAATAACTCCAGATGCTTTTGAGTATTGAGAGACTTCGTCGGCTATGAGAGAATTGGAGAATAAGATCTGGAGATTACAGAGTTGTATTGAATGTGAGGGAAGGAAGAGACCATCAAATTCAAGAAGCCAAAAGTGGGCCAGTGGGGTGCATTTTCTGTTTTGGAGTTTTTTTCTCGGGTTTAATTTATATCAGTCGACTGATATAAAGTTATATCAGTTGTACACTTGCACTAGTATAGTAAGGTGGTGACGCCTCATTTAAAATCATAGATCCGGAAGGGTCACTCCGCTTCTTCAAATTCAGTGATTTTAAATAAGGTGTCATCACTTCATTGACTTTGTTAAATTGCAACTGATGTAACTTTATATCAATCAACTGATATACATTTTACTTTTTTTTTTTCTTTTCCTAATTTTTTAAAACAGTTTTTTTAACAATTACATTGATTCAACAATTCATAGTACATACGGAATTCAGATATTGCGATCCAATCAAGAACCACATATCACCCAAGGGCCCAAGGCCTAGGCTCAACTAGAAAGCTGAAAATGTGAATACCATTGCAAGATTGGTTTTTTCTACTGATCAAACAGGTAATCATAAAATTCAAAAACCTAAAATGCAGCAGAGGACAAAAATTTTAGGCATTCTTAAAAACTTACTATACACTGTGATAAATGGGCTGGTTTTTTAATTATTAATGGGTGGGCTGCCTTTTTAGTTATTAAGAAAGATAGGCTTAAGAAAAAATGGACTGGTTTTTTAGTTATTAAGAAAAATGTGGCAAAAATTGAAAAGAAAAGATTTAGAACACAAGTCCTCTCATTTATGGGAAAAGAGTTTCACCGCTGCGCATAGACAAGTTTGACAAATCTTTTGTCTTCTTCATATGTATACAAGGGACTTTTAAGGTGATAGCATAGGCAGTTGCACACCACTACCATCCCATGTCTCCGCCAATGCTAAGATGAGGAACGATAACTAAAATGAAAGACCTAATAAAAGAATAAATAGCAAAATGTAAAAACAGCCTCACAGAGCTAAACGGACCATAAAATATTTGACGTCTTGCAAAGAATTGCAACTGCCGGCGTCTTTTTAGGAAGTTAGTTATACATGATTTGTTAATATTATATTTATAATAAGTTAGTTAGAATCTCTTACCACATGATCACGAGGACACAAAAGTAAATATACAATATTAACTACATTCTTTTAATTTCTCTCGAAATAGAATGACACTCATAACGAATGAAAAAAAACTTCCAACAAAGGAAGACTTACCACAATTAGAAGAAAAAAAACTACTAAAATGGGATTTAGAACATAATAACATGAGGAAACTTGATCTATTCAGTGTAAACATATTTTTACAAACTAGCATATGGTGAAGGTGAAGATGATGAAGAGATGTCTGTAAGGGAATAGTACAAGATGAGCTAACGGAGAAAAAAAATAACCAAGTTGATCTGCTAAATCTATGTTTTGTTTCTTTTAACCCAAAATTTCATCCTCATCTGACACAATGAGAGTTGAAACCACATCCTTTTACAATGAAATGTGTATCTCAAACATTTTGTCATTCCCTAGATGACTTAATTATTTCTTTCTCGAATTATTATGTATCGAATAAATATGCTTTTATCAAATACATAACCATTTGGGAAAAGAAAATAATTAAATCACCCCCACCAATAAGATTGAAAGTGGTTCAATGAAAAAAAATTAAGAATAAGAGAAAGGACTACTACGGTTTACAAAGTAAAGAATATTTTTATCAGTTGAGCTATACAACAGGAGTAGCTCTCTATTATAAATCCCAGATATCATTCTATATATATTGTTGGAAAAGAAGTTCCAATTTGAGGCCTCAAAGAAAATTTAAACCGCTTGATTCAACATGTCTTAGTTGCAGAGTGAGAGATTTATATGTTAAAGTTGTTATTACTCTTTGTTTTTATCAGTTAAGCTATACAACATGGGTAGTTCCCTCATTTTAACTCAAAATCTCACTCACCCGACTTAATAAGACTCGAACTCACGACATCTCACAAAATATGTGTGTCTTACCATTGTGTCATCCTCTAAAAGACATTATCGATCTCTGTTTTAAAACAAGTGACCATTCCTTCTCTAATTTTCCGTTTCTCCATCCTTCTTCCTC
>JAYMTK010001187.1:0-17327 GCA_036897405.1 Pelargonium myrrhifolium
GTGTCACCACCTTATTAGTGCAACTGATATAACTTTATATCAGTCAACTGATATACATTAAACCCATATATATATATGTATATATATATATGAATGTCTGAAATGTAAATCATAATTTATTGCTTGATTTTATTGGGCAAGACAGGAAGAGAAATGAATCCTGACAGGTGCAAATTGAGTGTATGCTCACCTTATTGACTATTATATAGTGGCCGAGAGTCCCAACTCTAATATCACGGCGGATATTTTTTAATATATAGTTTTATTTGCCTTATGTGGAATGGTTGTAACAAATTTATACAGATTTGAACACCTTGTTTTTAAAATATTGTTGGTAATAATATAGAACTTGTAGAAATAAAGCGAATAATTATTTTGTGATATCACCCCTAAATCTGGAATGAAAAATCATCCTCCTCCTCTGGTCTCCAGACTGCAGAGGCAGACCCATATAGAAGATTCACGGTGGATCCTCACATGATATCAAATTCAAATGTCAATGTCTATTCATTCATTCACCATTTTCCTTTTCTTTTTATTTTGACCTTTTGCTCTCCTTCTTTAGCTTCTCTTTAAATACCCGCAAGTGGGCGATTCCAATTAATAATCAATCTCATTTCACAACTTGGCTTCTCTGTTTCTTCTGGGTCATCAATGGCATTGCTCTTGAACCAGTGTTCGTCTCTTTCTCCACCTTCAATCGCGCACCGTCCAAGCCCCCAATTGCTGCTGAGTCCTCAACCCTGCCTATTCACGCCCCCAATTGCTCACGCGCCATTGCTGCGGAGACACTCTCCTCCATTGGCGGCTGTTTGTGACAGCACCCTGAGTCCTCCACTTCCTCAGATCAATTCCTTTAGTGAGGTACCTACTGACCCACAACTTGAATTGATCCTAATTCAATTGGGTTTGAATCAAAATTTGATTTTTTTTGTTGTTTGATGGGTTGTTTGCAGTTGATTGAGTCTTTGATCAACCGGGTGGACTTGTCGGAGGCTGAGGCGGAAGCTTCCCTCAATTTCTTGCTGACTGATGCGAATGAGGCATTGATTAGTGCTTTTCTTGTGCTGTTGAGGGCTAAAGGGGAGACATATGAAGAAGTAAGTTTGTCTTTTGGTGTGTTTTTCGGGAAAGTGGGTATTATGTCTTTTTTTTTCTTTCTCCAGAGATCTGTTGTGTTATTGAATTTACTCTTTTAGTTTTTGTCTGCGAAGAACATTGAAATCCATGTTTGCTTCAAAAACCAATATCATGTTTTCAGGACTTAAAAGTCAAATGGCTGTACTTACATAGATGTGTCATGTGGTGTAATTTAAGCCACCCTTCTAATTTATTGTTTGAGGGGAACTGAAATTAATGTAAGCTCCAAAAACCAAGAAAAAAAATGCATTAATCTCAACTCTTAGTCCACCCTATGGATAGCACATAGGAATAGATTACTGTTTCCCAAGTGAGAAAAGTACTTAGAACTTGTTTGCAAGTGATTCAAATATTTTACTTCCCTTGGAAAGGTCTTGCTTAGAAACGGGGTTTTGTATGGACAGGTTGTGGGATTGGCAAGGGCTATGATCAGGCATGCTAGGAAAGTGGAAGGTTTGGGTGATGTGGTTGACATTGTTGGAACTGGTGGTGATGGTGCAAACACAGTAAACATTTCAACTGGGGCATCCATTCTTGCTGCAGCATGTGGTGCAAAAGTTGCAAAGGTGCATTTCTCAATCAAAGACTACGTTTTTTTTTTATATATTTTTTTACACGTATTAGAAGTTTGTCTTATGTATCCGTACAATACCTAATAAATAACTTATGCGTTATAAAAATCTTTACCTTGCAGCAAGGGAACCGTTCAAGTTCTTCTGCATGTGGAAGTGCTGATGTCTTGGAAGCACTTGGAGTAGTTATTGATCTGGACCCAGAGGTTGGTGTGTGATTATTGGACTCATTAATACCTGAGCTGGTGGTAGCTTGATTGGTCTTGAATATGAGTGTGGACATCATATTATACAACTTTTGGTGTGGAGAGAAGCACATTTTGAACATTGAAAATAGAAAAAATAAACTGACAAGTCACAGGACAAGGAACTTTTATGGAGAGTATGGTATCATGTGTGCTATATTTTATTGAGCTAGTAACGGATTTGCGATAGGGAAATAGTTTGCATACCCCTCCCCCCTTGAAACTTCTATTATCTATGCTGGGGAATATTATGCAGCATATTTGTCTAGAACGGGAAAACTGAACAAAGTTCTACTCAAACACCATCCCTTTGGATACAAAATAAAATGATTTATGTATGTATCATCATGTTTAACAATGTTTTCCTGAATTCAACATCCCATGGCTCCTGGCTCAGATGGCAATTAGATGGGCTTGGATAGGAAGATCTTATATTTAAAGTCAATGCTTATCAATATTAATTGATCAGCTCACAAATCTTTACAAGGGAGAAAGTTTGATTCACTATGTTTTACTATATGCGTCTATCAATTCATTTTATTAATTTTCTGATGTTTTTGGAATCAGGGTGTAGCACGGTGTGTAAATGAAGTAGGGATTGGCTTCATGATGTCTCCAAAGTATCACCCAACAATGAATATTGTTCGTCCAGTGAGGAAGAAACTAAAAGTGAAAACTGTATTCAATATTTTGGGCCCCATGTTAAATCCAGCACAAGCACCTTTTGCTGTTGTTGGTGTATACACAGAAGACTTGGTAAGTGTCACATTGTTTTTTTATTTATTATTCTAATATGAAAAGGGCATGGGATAATATATTGAGGGGCCTTGGGTGTATCTTTCAATTAATTTTTTGCATGTGGCTCATTTATATTGTTTCTGTTTATGTGTTCCTTAGAATTTTTGCTTACAATTATTGAGCAGGTTTCCAAAATGGCTAAAGCACTGCAACGATTTGGCTTGAAAAGAGCACTAGTTGTTCACTCAGAGGGCTTAGATGAAATGAGTCCCCTTGGTAAGATCCCTTCCCTGTCATGCATGAGGATGTGCTTGCTACTGCAGAGTATACTTAAATGAGCTCCTTTTGGCTAACAATTCCTAACTTTATGCTCAAACCTCATATTATGTCCTGCCTAAATTTTATCTGAATACAGGACCTGGATTTGTCCTTGATGTCACTCCAGAGAAGATTGAGGAGTTCTCATTTGATCCATGTAAGAGTCCCATCACTAGCTCTTTAATTCTCTCTCTCTTTCTCTGAACAAATGAATTAACCATCTTTCCTGCAGCTCTGAAGTGGTTATTGGTCACTTCTACTCAAGTCAGCTTTTCCATCAAAATTTTGAAGCATTATGTGCTTATAATTCAAATCCTGATGAAATCACTGTTCATTGCACAGTGAAATTTGGCATTCCTCGCTGCACCCTAGAGGACTTGCGAGGTGGAGGCCCAGAGTATAACTCAGAGGTTCTGAAGCGTGTACTATCAGGGGAGAAAGGGTCCATTGCAGATGCATTGGTAGGTTTCTTCTCGCCATTTTTGTTGTTTACATATGCAGACTTGTTTAAAGATGTGGGATGCAATGTTTAACTGTTGCACTACACTCGATTATATTAGCTGTTTCTCATCTTTGTTAAACTTGTTAACTGCCAAAACAATCCATCAGATCTTAAATGCAGCAGCGGCTCTTTTGGTCAGTGGTCATGTGAACACCCTTGCTGATGGAGTAACATTAGCTCGTGAAACACAACTATCTGGAAAGGCTATGAAGACGCTTGATTCATGGATAGATATATCCAAGGTAAGCAAATTCTGAATCGGAATTTATTGCTTTGCTTTAGAATTTCACTTCCACAACTCCTCATGTAGCCCATTTCTTGGCCCAGCAGAAAATGAGAGATTGAATGCAGGACATGGGTTTCGAACAGTGAAAACAGCCATGTAACAAGCTTTTCATCTCTGCGACACTCAGTATGGCATCAGTCCAATTTTGCTATACCAAAAGGATCTCAAAACATGTCATTGTTTCACTAGAGTGGAATGTTTAGAACATAGAAACATTGAGCAACAAATTGTGTGCATAGGCAGTTGACATTTGGTGTTGAGTTATTAGCTTAATTTCAGATGTGCAGAAGATTACTAATTGCCAAATAAAGTTCTCAATTACATCGTGTTTATTATGCTTCATTTGCCAAATATTATATGCAAATTCATAGCTAGTGTTTCAATTTAACATCAAATTCCCAGACCTGGCCCTTTTGGAAGACAACATAATTGGAAGAAACAAAGTCATTGCCCTTTGTTTTCATTTTCAATTCATCTCTTTTCTTCATGCTTGAGCTCGTGCCATCGGGTCACCACTTTTTGGCACTCGCAGTGTTCTTAGATACTGCCTATGAGGCATGATGGATTCGAATGAAATCGACAGGCCACTTTATGCTCTGCATTGACCTGCAGCTGCAAAAACTTCGTCTGGCTTGTAAACAATTAAGCATCCTGTTGTAGCCACCATCCTAAAACCATTAGAAACCAACATACATTGTTTGCCACCAATATTTTAAAAAGTAGATAGCTCTTTTGGAGTACTTATACTTTGTTGATCATGTAGTTAAGAACCGTCATTCTAGTGTAAACAATATACAGCCCTTCGATATGACGAAATGATACAAATCACCATACTATAAAAACTCAGAAGATGTTGGTATTCTGTGAGTTTTTTTTGTTTGTTTGTTTCACTTGGATCCAAAAATGGCTTCTAAATCTTTGTCCAACCTTTTTTTGGGTTTTGCCTTCATATCTGAAGAAGACTTGACAGATGAGCTCCCACTCAATTTGGATCCCCACAAGTCACTCCATCTTGAGCGGCTGCTTGAAGGATCAGCCGGTGCTCCACTTCCTTCTTTACTGAAGCTTGCCTTTGCCAGCTCCCTTAGTTGCTTCATCCATGGTCTCTCTGCTGTACCCGAACCTCTACTGTTCCTGTCAGCTGAAGAACTCGGATCCCCGCTTTCTCTGCTCCCGTCCATGCTCTTCGGGAGCTTGCTCTCCAGCTTTTCTGCAAACTTTTCTGGCATGATAAACAGGAGGAGCCCGATTGAAGCTACTTTCAAACCCAGCATGAAAGACTTGTCAGCCGGGTCCAGCTGCCTTGTTTGTCTGTACAGAGCATACCATTCATTTATCAGATTAGCCAAGAACCCGAGCAAGAAGAGCATAAGCATGAAGATTCCAACTCTAGTCTCGTCTTTGGCGGATAAGTCCTCCTCCAAGAGCTTCAAACAAGTTGCGAACAAACCTACTTCGCATGAAATGGAGATGATCTCAACCAACTGAACCTTTTTCTTGATAAAAGGCTTCTTCAGAATCAGAAAGAAGAGCTGAAAAGAAGTTATGCATAATAATACAATTGTTGGAGTTCTGGAGGACCAGTTCTCCATATAGGCTCCGGCTAATATTCCTAGTGTAACCCGCTTCACGGATTCAAGCAGCGTAAAGTATATTCTAAGTATTCCAAATAGTTTCTGAATAAATGGTGCTTCTGCGTCTTCTGTTTCATCCTCAGAGTCAATGATGCGATCGCTGTTCTTGTGGGGATTGCTGACAGAAATCTGTGTGAGCATGTATTTTGGAGGGCCTCTCAGATCTTCAAATAGAGGGCCAAAGATAAATAGATAAACAGATTTTGTTTGGTTCTTCCACGTCCACTGGCCTTTCTTGCCTGGACCAAGCGTTACCCGGATAATTTCTTGATACCAATGAAATTTTTGACCTTCTCGATGCACTTCCTTATACTGAAGTAACTTCCCGAACGTAATACCAACTGACAGGAACATGAGTAAAGCTAGCAGTACAAAAGCTGCGAAACCCAAAAATAGAATGCCAACTATGATCCCCGATTGTGCTCCTCCTACCACAGAAAGCAATTATAACATTTAGTTTGGGGAATTGTTGGAAGTAATTTTTTTTTTTTTTTTGGAAATGAATTGTTGGAAGTAATTAGCATTGTCAATCCGAAACAAGAAAATAGGAATCATTCTGGCAAGAGAAAGTAATATAACATCGCTATTAAGATAATGAGGTACTATCATGATCCATCGGTTTAAGAGATATGCTGAATGAGATTAAGTTGGAAATGCGACTAACCTCTAATTAGAGAAGCAGAAGCCTCGCAAATACAGGGCAATGCAAGAATTATAAGAAATATTTCGAATCTTGGGAATGTGAGAATTCCATAGTCTCTCTTCTTTTCTGAATCTTTCTTCCTAAATTGTATAATAAATAGAACTAAAGCATGGAGCAACACCAAACTACCAGCAATTACAGCTAACCAGAACATGCTTCTACCAAAATCCCTCCACCTGCATACAAAATATCAATCGGGTAATGGATTGACTAATACACATAAATGATAGCATAGCACTTGAATCCGAGAAAATTAAGAGCGTGTCATAAAGTTATATGAACACAAAGAGATTTGCTGGCAGATTCTGTCTTTTGGTTTTTGATGAGCATTTAGCGATTTTATTTTCAAAATCTGTAAGTAGTTACTGTAACTCAATTATAAAGTAAAATGAAACTTCATGTAGTTATGCAATTTATGTAACAACAATAACCAAGCCATTTCCCAAACAACATTGGGTCCAGCTACATTAATCCTTCAGCAAAACTCTTTAGCCAAAACGCATACAATTAACAAACAAATGAATGCATATCTGCAATTGCCAAGTCTCTCAGTCAAAATGGCAAGCAAAGAGTATATAGACTGTATCTATTGGAATATATGAGAAACTTACCCATTTGAATTTTTTGGATCTGATATGAACTCAGCTTCCGGTTTCATATTTTGGCTCTGTAAACACACGATGCATTCTATTATTTGGCATATCCAGTTAATACTTAATATTAAAAGGAAACAGAAACAAGTTACGAGATAGAAAAAATGCCTGACCTCAAAAAACAATCTATATTCTGATGGGGAAAGTGGTAACCCATAGAGCGAAGCAGCCTTACTGAAATTTTCTTCTGTCGATTTCACGCTCTCAAGAATACCTAAATCATGATTTTCAGACATGTAGGAATGCAAGCTGACAGGGGGTGTCCAGCCCACCATAACCGGCTGAATGTGGCCGGATTCCCATGGGAGATGGAAGTATGGTATACTCCATTGTAAACCCCTGGCAAATTCATAATACTCAACTGGAAATGTAACGGCCAACCATCTAGACAGTGCAAAACCCTGAATGTAGAATGCTATTCTCTGCATTTCATCAAAGAAGATGTCACAATGAAGTATCGAAGTAAACATTTATGTAGTAAGATTATAGTTTGAGTTATTTAGGTATCATACAAAAAGGCTCCTTGCAGGATTCGTCATAAGCAAAGTTGATCGTGAAAACGCTCCAGCAGACTGGAGGCTTGCAGTTGAAATAGTAAGCAGACATGCAGCAAAAGCTGTCGCCATAAAAGCAGCAGTTGCGAAGACAGAGAATGCAAAAGCTAATGTGGGCACACAATCTGCCAATATTGAACAAAATTTGCATCAGAAAAGTAATTTTAAAATCAAAATGTGGAAATATTCTCCAAGATATAGACAATGTACAGTATTTAAGGAAATAAAAAGTGTTCGGACACTTACAGTGCTTCACATGTAGAACATTAGATGCTAGATTCTTGTTTCCAGCCACATCCCCAGTTACATTTTCAGGAACGCTGACAGATATCATTTCATCATCTGCTCGGATCTCTACAGTGTATATACTTGTACTTATTTCACGAAAGCTGGAGATATGAAGGATTGGTGTAAGATAAAGAAATATATACTTAAATCTGCAAAACTGAATTGTTACGCAATATTGATTGTAAGTTGCATAAATGAGTATTAGCAAAGATGCAGACTTATTCATGTAACTGCACATGTATAAATACAACATACTGTCCACGTAGGGAGAGGCTGGTAACAAGGAGTTGCTTACTTCTGCAAATACCCTCCTGAGATTGATAAATGCGATGAGTTGAACCCATAAACAGGCTTTGTGAACTTAACAAATATTGGTAGAGTATTTTCTTTTGTCCTCATATTAGCTGTTGTGCTCAACCTTGCAATAGGCCTTTGAGAATCTGTATCCATATTAATTTCAAGAGATAACAACAAAGTATTAATATATAACATCCTCATAATTTTACTAAACCAAACCAATACATAAAAAGGCCCTAGTATTTGGATATCAGAAAAATGGTTCCTAAAAATCTCATAAACGGTGTAGTTGTACCATATAGGAAAGTGAGCGGAGCAATTGGTGAAACTGGAGTCCCTTGTCTGCTTATAATAGATCTTGAATCGAGATTTATTGTGATAATGGCAACTCTAGACACATTTGCAATCTGAAAAGAGAAAATGCAAATGAGGTGTGCTCAAAGTCTGCATATAATAAAACCGCACAATTTCAATACAATATATAGATAAGAATCAACTAACCAGAAAGCCAAATCTGCGATTACCATGGCTCTTTCCACTAGTAGGAAGAAGTGAGCCTTGGTTTACATTTAGAGAACCCAGAACTTCAGAAGATGAATTGAGAACAGGTTCTGAAAAGTTTACATACACCTTTAAGTCACTATAATCGCTAGTAGCCTGCACAGTTCTAATTGCATTATTGAGTTGAAGAAGCTTTTCAGGAATACGAATCCTCAGATTGGAAGACACACTTCTTCTATCTGTAAGATAAGACCACCGAAAGTACAAAGCGTTAGAGAAAGTTAAAATGACACCTCTAAGAGCCATACATTAAGAGTACTAAGAAAACCCAACCATCATAAAATAAAGAGCATCTTCCCAAATGAGGACACGACCAATACAAGGTTTGTAAAGTACTTTAAATTTTGGATGAATATCAAGCAAATTTCTTCAAGATCACAAACTATTTGGTTACATAAGCACACAGAAGACAGCATGATTGAGACTAATATCAGTGCTAACATGACATATGGACGGATCAAGTTTCAAATATAGCATCAATAGGATGCAGTACTACACTCACCGAAATGCACATAGAAAGTAGAATTTTCTGTTCTCGTGAAACTGTTACCAGCACTGTCAGTACAAAAACTCTTATCCATCACTAGTATCACCCGTCCATATTGAACTGTGGATGATAAACCCACAGAAAGAGAATATTTGAGGTCTGCCTGCAGGATTTGAAGCGAAGATGGTAGAACTTGGCCAGCACCATATACCAGCAGCTGCAGAGATATAATAATCCGTTAAGTTTCGGTTCATTTAGGAGTTAGGACTCAGCATAGCACCACTTTTTGAGACCTTTCACAAATGTCTGTAATCAAAATGTGCCATATTGCTCTTTTTGTTAACCAATCAAGGGTACAATTCATTAGAAATTCAAGATTATCTTTGTGACACTTGTAAACTCATTAAACTACAATGATGAACTAGGAGTAAGATAGAAGAGAGAAATGTTTAGGTGCTTAATAAATTTCTGTTGGCCACATACTCACGTTGCAGGCATTCACAGAGGAGCATTGAAACCCTCCTCCACCAATACAGGGTTCACTGAAAGAAATATTTACAGAAAAATTAAGAGCATTTGTGAAAGATGTTTGGGCTGACAAATATGCCGTAGGAGGAATGATATCTGCAAAAGATATGTAACGCACATTAGGAATTCATTTAGAATTTAAAGTTTGGCTAATTGCCAACCCATCCAATTTGATTGCAATACACATAGATTGAGGCAAGCTTCAACAAGACAATAATAACAAAAGTACAAAACATGAAAGAGATGAAGAATGGTTTCTTTACCAACAGTCCACTTATAGCTAGAGCAGCCAACTACATATGACCCGTTGGTGCAGACCTCAAATGTATGAATTCCATCCTGCAAACCTGTATACGAAACTTTCCTATCTACACAATCTGATGGAACTCCATCATCCAACTGCAATAACAATAAGGGAATCTAGAATTAAACCAGCAATCATTGTCAAAAAAAAAAAAAAAAAAGAGTAAAAGTAAAATTTTAGTTGGATTATGACTAGAACTAATATCAAGCAATAGAGGAAACAAACTGTAGTCTGCTGTCTGCTTCTTTTTTCCTAATTATTTATTTATTTATGAAAGATTAAGGAGTGATTATATAGCATAAATGAATTTCTCCAGTAAATGATTATCATCAAATTGAGGAACTCTAAGACATGGGCTACTTAAAATCTGAACCTTTAAACTATAAAGTACACTGAAAAAAATAACAAAACCACACTGAATTTAGCACTAGCCTTAATGAGCAGAATATTCACAGAACATAATACCAAATTTAAAAGCAACAACAACATTAGAGCTCCACGAACCTTGCAAGTGAGGCTACAATTAGAGCAAGTGTCTCCATTCCCAACTTCGACGACATCAAACACAAATGTAGCTGAACTTAGGTGCGAGAACGCTTGAGGTGCCTTGAAGAACTTGAGAGAGACCGAGGAGTGAGCTCTGAAGCACAACAGTGAAGAAACCCAACAAAGCAAAACGACCCATGTAAGCTTGTTGAGCGCCATTTGAGTTCAAAACCCCCAAATTGAGCTTCAGACATGTAAAGAACTAAAGATGATGACTTTGAAAATTAAGAACAAAAAGGAAACATTTTTAGTTGTGGGTTTTCTGTTAGGAGCGTATAGAAACAGAGCATTTGTGGTGATATGGTGGATTAAAGGAAATAATGGAAGCAAGAGAGTGAATTAGGATAGTGCACAGTGCACATGAGGCTGACAGTAGAGGAGCAGGGCTGTTGCTTGACTCTGTTGCTTAAATAAAGATGAGAGAGAGAGAGAGAGAGAGAGAGAAGGGACAGCAAAAAACATTAGGATTTTGGCCATAAATACAGCAACAAACATTACCATTTTAGCCATAAATAATCTTACATGGAGTCATATGTTAGCATTTGGGATATCAGATTCAGAACACATGATATGCAAATAGGACCTTATGTTTCAACTCTCAGTGGCTCTCCTTGCTCAGACAAATTAATGCTCATTATGTTCTTAATTATGTAAAAAAAAAAAAAAAAAAGAAGTTTTCATCTTCATTATCAAGATAACATCAAGAGAAAGTAAAATATAGGCAGAGGTCAGACAAGTTAATGGCAAATTAAAGGCTGGGTTTTATGTTGAGAAACAGTTGCATGTGCATGGACAACTTCCAAGGGCAGGAACCAAGCTGACTCAGATGTGAACTGTTTATTTAATTTTGTTACATTTGTGTTTCAAAATGCATAAAATAATATAGAGTTAATTTTTGTATTACATTTCTGGTATTTGCATAGACATTGATGATCACCATGAATATATATGGTTAAGTCTCTTTCCTATGTTTCTAGTTTTGCCAACAGCATTTGAGCTTTTCTCTGTCTCTGGCATGCATGTGACCTTACAGTCACTTACTGGTTTTGTAACAACTTTGCTTCTTTTTAGTTTTAATTAAGACTGGTTTTTTACTTACCCAAGAAACAAAGATTAAGAAATTAAACCATATGATTTGCTTCCCATTCCAATGCAACACTGGGATCGGCAATAATCACTAATGAAATATTTATATTTATAAATCCATGTAAAGAAACGCTCACAAATGTTGCTGTGGTGCACTGGTTACCACCTTAGTCTTACACACTAAAGGTCTCCAGTTCAATCCTGGGCAGCAATAAAGCAAATGTGTTTTATTTAAAGTTATTTTTTTTTTGCTGTTAAAAATAGACAATAGTAAAAGAAGTATTATTTGGATTGTTCCTCTACTTTTTGTTTTTAGTTGGGTATGGTCTGGATGGCATGGCATGAGATGATCCCTTAAATGATGTGCAAATGGACCACTGTGAAAGTGTTGAAATTGAAGGGTTCCATGATTGAATGAAGATACAAAAATGGAGTTGTCATGCATGGCCCATTCAAAACAAAGGGTAATAATAGAATATAATATAATAAGATCTGATGAGTGAGTGACACAAGTGGTATTTTCTATTTTGAAGCTCAACCTCTAAAATGTTATCCTTTTCCCATTCACTGCTCTGCCTCTGCTTCCCTCTATTATTCTGTCTTCAGGACCAAAATTTAGATTTTTTAGACCAGCCCAGAACTGTACATGTGGTGCTAAACTAGACATGAAAATGTAACAACCACTCTCACTCTCTCACCAACACATGTCTTCCCAAAAGGGGAGTCTCAGTCTCGACTCACATTGATGATACATAAATTATCGGGTTCTCAAAATCTCATTTCCACAATCATAACGCACACGAAAATCGCCCGTAAAGAATAAAGTTACGAAACTGAGCTGTACATGTTTGAGCGACCACACGGCTGTGAACCACCCAATGCAGACCCATTTTGTCCAATTCAGCCTGTATTCGCCTGATTCCGGCCCGGTTTGGTCCAAATTGATACAAGAGGCATGTAATCCAATCCATGGCTGACAATACTCGTCCATGGTTCACTGAACGACCCACAACTCAATTTAAAACTCATCTAGATCACACATGTCAGATTAACGTACGTATTCAGCTTCCTACATTCTCTCCAACAATTTGAATCATGTGGCTACAACTACAAATACCTTTAGGGGCTGAGGTAAAACATACAATCACACACTTGTGAATTATAGTTGTTAAGTCTAATTCACTTACTCACATCGGAGGTGAATTTTGATTACAACACGCAGTGAATCACGCATTTAGATCTACAAAAATCATCGGACGACGTTGACATCAACGACACGTTTCTACTTGTCCAAGGAAGACATAACGCATCACACATCTATGGACCACAAGTTTATTTGATGATCCATTAATGGTTATATTAACAATAATGTATATGTTCTTATGTAATAGACTAATGATCAGCATGCAGATGGGGCAAGAAAATGGGGAGAAAGAAAGCGATTATTTTTTCAGCATGCAGTTCCCAAAGGTAGAAGCCGAATCTGCTACCATCGAGCCAAGTGTAAAGCATTGACAAGAAGCCTACAATGGCTTCAAAGTAGCATTTTCTAACTTACTTTGAGGCAACTTGTCTAACTCAAACACACTTGAAACAAGGACACTGATCTTGTGGATTAAAGAAGAGTTCAACAATTTCATGGTAGAGCTACATCAAAAACAAAACAATTTAATATTATAGGAGCTTGATGTAATTGTAAATAGGCAAGCAAAAACCCACAACCATTTTTTGAAGACTGCCATTGTTGTTAATAGCTTCTGTGATCGAATAATGTACCCAAATACAATTCTTAGATGTAAGAGATACCACAAAACATTCGTTTGCTCTCAGATATTTATTTCACCATAACCACGCTGCAGAGTCAATGAATCATAGTTCTCCGCAAACAAATGTCAAATGCAGTAGCATATAAACATAAAAGATCCCTGTTTTAAGGATGGCTGTCATAGCTTTCTTGCTTTTCTAATCATGAAATTAATGCATAATAAATTGAAAGGCCCTGTTTTCAGGAGGGCTAGCCGTCTGAGCCTACTTTAGATGTCAATTTTATACTATTTGATTTAACCAGAAACAGAAATCCGGTTGTGATGATTGAAATGGTAAAACAAACATACCTTATAAAGTATAAATAAAGAGATTCCTTGTGTGTAAGGTAATTGGGTACTTTTTGAAGTCAACTATGAATGGAGATGTCAGGCGACAATATCCTGTTCTGGCATCCATACCCGAAGCAGCCGGTCATAAAATGAGCAAGTAGCCACAACAGACCTCTTTCCTTTATCTTTCAGGGACAATTCTTCTCTTTGCCAATCTGCTCCATAAGCAAGTGAGTCGTGCTTACTATAAGTCTCTACCACTTCAGCTTTCTCCCCATTAATGTTGACAACTGCAAATCCATTGTGCATACATGCTGTTAAGACCACACCTCGTACAGATGGATGGTATTTGATTCTCCAAACTCCTCCCCCTAGAGAAATCGAAGACTCATTAACCGGTCTTGACGTTGACCTTACATCCCATACCCTCAGGTGCTCATCATAGCAGCCCGTGAGTAAAGTATTAGGGTCACTGGGACTTTTCACAATGCAGCAAACACCCATCGTATGTACTTTGGAATTCTGAAATGCAAGCTTGCAGGGATTGTCGCGCATATCCCAGCAAGTGAATTTACAGTCATCTGAGCCAGTGTATACCAGTTGTGGTTGATGAATATCAAAGGAAGTAGCCCAAACTTCATACTCATGTACTTTCCATTCCTGAATGATTTCCAGTTGGGACTCCCGTGAGGAGACTACTGAGATGGAGCCATCAGATAGCCCGGTTGTTATGGATGTAGCCGAGGGATTCCAGTCCAAGCAAAGGCACATGGAGGAACTGACTTTTTTAGCAGCGACCTCTTTCAGAAAACCCCCTGGATTAACATTTAACATTAACACAGACTATGTAGCATGCATTGGATCAGAAAATGAAGCATTCTCATGATCATTCTTTCACTAACCAATCATGCATTATAGATGACAAATTTTCATATATATGTGACAGATATAAAGATTATTACCTTCTGCTCCCTCTTCACATCCCTCTAGACTGTGAATTCTCAGGCAGCCGTTGGCATCAGCCTGAGCCAGCATAGGAGCCACGCCTTCTCCAACTGGACTCCACTTTATATCAAAGATGCCTGTTGTGTCCACACGATGAAACAACTCAAAGCAACCCGCATCAGCATTAACGTTGAATAACGATATGCTTCCTGACCGGCTTGGCTTATCACCCTCTTGCAGCGTGTAAGTGGAAGCCGCTAAAACATGGGTGCGAGAATCATGGGGGCAAAACTCCACAGCATCAGCATTGCCGTCTAGATAGCAGTGTCCAACTTCCATACCTGCAGTTTAGCCAGATAAGTTAAGTGTGAGGTATTGAGAGCAAGCCTGGCAAAAGAAAACTAGATCTAGTTTCAGTGAGGCATTCCGTCGAACAGATAGTGAGCATAAGCTGCACAAATGATAATCATAAATGTTGTATTCAACAAATAGCTCGTGGTTATGTGGGAACATGATTTGAACAGGCGTTATGGTAAATTTAAATCACATTATTAAAACATGAAATTGTGGAGGGAAATAGAAACGAAGTTGACTTACCGTTGTATCAGTTAGAAGAAGATGCTTCTGAGCAACAACAAAAAAAATGGTTAACATGCGCTTCCACTTGAAGTTATTAATCAAGGTAACCATAGGCTACGGGTTCGGTTCACAGTCCACCGGGTTATTAAAGTACAAGAAATTGTCTCAGTAGCTACAGAATAGCGACGGATTTTTCATTTTAGCGACGGAATTTTGTCGCTATTTTCAGTCGCTATTTTAATAAAATAATATAAATTAATTATTTAATATTATAATTGAAACCGAATTTAATATTAAAAAAATAAAATTTAAATCTGAATTTCAAAAATTGAATCACATTGATATTATTATTAGCAATTTCTCACATTGGTTGCCCTATTGGTTGTTCTAACTGCAAAATCAAGACTCAATTCAAGATCCCAAATTTCTAACAATCTGGATCAATACACACACCAAACTATACCCTAATGCCTGGAATTAGGTCTAAATAGGCGCCAATTGTAACATCCTGATAATGGAGCTGTCCAAATATGTTTATTGATGCCAAGAAGTGGTTTTTTAGGAACTGAAGTTTTAGCACCGGACTATGTTCCTGCAAGAAAGAATTCAACCCAAATCCAATGTATGCATTACTAACATAGTACAAGTCCAAGAATGTGAACTAATACAAAAGGCAAATACCTTAAAATTTATCACCCAGTCACCTACTACAAATAAAGCATAAAATGTGTACAAATTCAGTGAAAAGGTAATGCAAATTAATTGAATTAACAAAGAGAATAAGCTAAAGATTGGAAATTTCAGCAAAACAAGGAATACCCAATTCAAAGGATCAATAAATGGTGGTCCTACAAATAGGAATGAACTGAGCCTCAACCTACAGTTGTGGCTTTTGAAGTCTTTAAGAATGAACACAACAGTTCATTACAGGAGGGGAAGACAAGAAGAACAAAGAAACCAGTGTCGTATGTTCTTGCTAGGCATCACAGAAACAAGAACTGAATTCAATCTTTTCAAATTTCCTCAGGCTAAACAAGTGGTGGAAAGTGGAACCAACTAGAGCTAAAAGTCTTCGTGTCCCAATGAGAATAATATGCAACGGATTAGAGCTATTAAGGATGAGAATTGAGATCTAGTCTCAGAAAGTATGAAACGTCAAATTTGAGCCTACTAGTTGCTGAAAGTAGAAAAACGCTATGCAAATTCAGTGATACATGTGTTATATATGAAATCCAAGGATTTAATAGTTTAATAAGCATCCATAAACCAGACATTGCAAAGATGACAAGAGAAGTATTCCAACCAACAATTCAAATTGTCCACTGATACCAATTGTGTTATAGATAACAATACAACGGTGAAGAGAAATCCATGTAGTAAGTAAGTGTGGAATAAGGTTTATATGATGACGTTGAAAATATAAATGCACTAAGAATGTCAGAAAATAAATGTGGTCAGTCTCCAAATACCATATTTATGAGAAGCAGCCTTACAGTTTTCAACTCATTCAGAGAGTGGTACTAGTTGCATTGTTATGTGAGCAAAGGAGAGTGGTACATATCTAGAGCCATCAAATTTCAAGCACCATGACTTAATGTGCACACCCACATAGAACAAATGAGGCTACATGCTAAAAATCACAAGAGCTCTCTATAATTTTCTAATCATGAAATAAAGAGCTATACATGATAACGAAGAAGAAGAACACAAGACAATGCGTATACTCCGAATAGCCAGATGCCAACTAAGGTACTTCTAAATAACACAACTATTAGCAAGCATGAAGCACCGACACGGCACTCACCTTGACTGTCGGTGTCCGACACGCGAATCGGATACGATTCGCCTCCGACACGCCACAGTACGTGTCCGATACGCGAATCGTATATTTTTTTGAATCTTATTTTTAAACGAAAATACTATTTTATTACATAAATAATACCTAAGCAGGCCGAGAAGAGATCAAGGTTCTCAGTTGCTATCGTCGGCAACTGGAACTCACTTCCCTCCGTCTTCGGAAATGCAGAATCGCAGTTGAGTTGAGTTGAGGTTGAGGAAGACCACCCTTACTATCTTTGCCGCCGCTGATGTTTTTTTTTCATGGGATTTTAAATTAGGGTTATATATGGGTTGGGCTGTAGTGCTGTTAGTGGGTTAATGGGCTCATATAGTTTATTGGGTTGTATAGTTAAATACTAAAAAAAAAAAAAAAAAAAAAAAAAAAAATGTTTTTTTTTTTAAAAAATGGTCGAATCACCCAACAAT
>JAYMTK010001188.1:0-17324 GCA_036897405.1 Pelargonium myrrhifolium
ATACAAGAGTAAATATACCACACTAACTAACTTCTCCTTAATTATTCTCAAAATAGAAAGGAGGACACTCATTTTGGAACGGAGGGAGTAGTTGATAATCTTAGCTAGTAAATAATGATGAGATTATTTTTTTTTCTCTAAAATAAAAACCGTACAAAACCATCTGACAATTTATCTCTCATACTCAGAGTCTGTGTTTTTTCCTCTCTAGTTTCATGCCCTGCTAATTTGGTACAAAAGACACCAGAAAATTAATAGCGGTTGGGTGTTGATTGATTGGAGAGAGACACAGGTAAAGCTAAAAGCACCACCATTTCACTGGCACACCCCAGTTTCCACCACCACCACCACCTCCACTCTTTTTTTCCATTCCTGGAAAACCAGACCTCCAATCCCTCATTTTTGCTTCGAATGCTGATCACTCCCATTACCATCCACCTCCACTTTGCTCTTACTTGAGATCTGCTTCCGTGGTTTTGGGCTGAGATCTGCCCATTTTCGATTGCTTGGGTTCATGGCTACTTGCTGTTGATTTGTGTTCTTGAGCTTGAATGCAGAGGCTATACTGTTGAAAAATTTGTACTTTGTAGCATGAGGCCTTTCTCTGGAGACTGCAACTTTTGGAGGTTGTGGGTCGAGAGGATCAGGAGCGAATGAGGCTGAAATCGATCGTGTTTTGTAGTGAAACCGGTTTCGGCTGAGGATTTAGGGAGGTGGGTTGGGTTTTTGCCTAAGTTTTTCATCAGATGGAGAGGTTCATACTCAATAATTGTGTTGTGTTGCCCATTTACTGTGTCCTACTTGATGGGTAGATGGTGCACATTTGGGTTATTAATGGTGTTTGTTGTGAAGCCAAGTATGGTATTGCTGAGTGAAAGGGAGGTAGGAGAAACTTTTTACTGTTCAGTGGTTTTTGGGTGTTAGGTTGGGAGCATTTTGTTGCTTAATTCTTGTGCTTAAAGAGTGGTCCTTTTCTTCTTTTTTTGGATCTTTGATTGTGGTAGTAAAAACTTCGGGTCCCAAAGTATAGCTGCGTTTCTTCAGAAAAAATGAGGCTCTCTTCAGCTGGATTTTCTCCTCAAGCCCAGGAAGGTATTCTTAGTGTTGCTTCTATAATTTTGGTGTTTCTTGTGTGTGCATGTATTATCTTCAAAGGTCTGGCTGATATTGTGGAGTGATTGTTGTGTAATTATAAGACATGAATGAATATGCTGGGGAATGATAGAGGTTATGATCTTTAAACCCATGTCAACAGAGGACTTTATTCAATTGGGTTGAGTTGTTTGTCTTTAATTTTTGGGAGAACGTAATGAATGCTCAGTTTCTTTGCCTCCCATTTTAGCTACCAAAATGAGTTAAGTGGATGCATTTCATTCAATTTCTATCCTTTTCTGTCATTTGGGTTTTTGATTGTTCATCCTTGCCATCATTCGGCTGGATATTTGTGCATGAAATTATACTGTCATCATATCTGATTGAAGGTTATACTGATTTTTTTTGGGGACCACTGAAAACCCTCTCTTGGCTCTATCCATGCTTGTGCTTAGTGGAAGTGTCAAGATCATGTATGTAGTTCCTCATGATGATTCTTATTGTTTGGAATATGATTTGCAGGGGAGAAAAGAGTTCTGAATTCTGAGCTATGGCATGCTTGTGCGGGTCCTCTTGTCTCTCTACCCGCTGTTGGAAGTCGTGTTGTTTATTTTCCACAGGGTCATAGTGAGCAGGTCAGTGCATGGAAATTATTTCCTTTTCAGTCAGTTTCTTAATAGTGGACTCAACAGCTAATCTTTCTGGAGATGAGATTATATGAGTTAATTGTTATTTGCACCATATAGAAGATTAAAAATACTTGTTACTTCTGTATTTACATGATTGATATCCCAAGCATCTGTCTGTAGAAAGCACCTGTTTTACTTATTAATTGAGGTAAAATCTATTGGCTAAAAGATAAACTATACATGTTACAGCTTAAAAGTTTTGTCCATGTCATTAGCATCCCTGCTGGTTCTAAAAACTCCCCTGGTAAAGAAAAGGAAATTATTAGGAAATGAACCTTTTTTTTTTTTCCTGGTCTTTGTATACAATCTCTGCTCATGGTTTAGATGGCTCCATAATGTTGATATCCGACCCCTATGATTTTCAGCTGCTTGCATCAATTTTTATTTGAACTTAGAAATACTAGTTATTTATTCTTATGGATCATATGGTGGCTTAATATTTTGTCTTGGTAACTTTCTTATTGATTACGATTACGTCATCAATGTTATCTACCATTTAAACTCAACCTTTCGGTGAAGGTTGCTGTATCAACCAACAAGGAAGTGGATGCTCATATCCCCAACTACCCAACCTTACCACCACAACTCATCTGTCAACTTCACAATCTGACCATGCATGTAAGCTAGTCTAGTTTTGTTCATTTCTGGTTGGGAATGTTCTATTGGCTGGCTCTCAAGATTCAAATTTTTTAAGTGCAGGCAGACATTGAGACAGATGAAGTTTATGCCCAGATGACATTGCAACCACTGAATCCGGTATGCTCCATCATTCTGAATTGTAAATGATTTGTATCCTGGATTGGTTTGTTATTGAAAAAGAAGTTTATTTATTTATTGCAGCAAGAGCAAAAGGATACCTATCTCCCGGCAGAACTTGGCAGCCCCAGTAAACAGCCAACAAATTATTTTTGTAAAACATTGACAGCTAGTGATACAAGCACTCATGGAGGATTCTCTGTTCCTCGCCGGGCAGCTGAGAAAGTGTTTCCTCCATTGGTGAATATTCTTTCCATCATAATTTGACGTCCCATTTTTGAGTTTAGACAGGGTGTAAACTCCCACACATTCTGACATCATAACTTCTGACTTTCAGGACTTTTCCCAGCAGCCACCAGCTCAAGAGTTAATTGCAAGGGATCTTCATGATAACGAATGGAAGTTTAGACATATATTTCGTGGTGAGTTACATGTTTTACAACTTTGTATATTTTTTTTTTGGTTTGTTTTGCAATACCAATATTTGCATTAGTGTGATGTCCTGGTGGAGTGTTCATTTATATTGGAAAATGAGAATGTAATAAGGAAATATGATGGCCAATGAATTGTTGTAATCAAATTGAGTAAAGAAAATGGACTTGCCAGACAATTCTAAATTTGTGCATTTAGTTTGATGTTACATCTATAAATTTGGTCTTAAATGACTTGCTGAAAGCTATTGGTTCTGTTTAATACTAAAATGAAGACTTTGTCATTATCATCTACCAAATCTCTTTTTTTATTTTTTTTATTTCATAGTTGGATGCATTTAGGAGCACTGTTTGAGTTAACCAGTGCACTCAATTAACTCTCCTGTCTCCGTTATGTTTTATCAGTATGACTTGAATGTGTGATCCGATCTCAAAATGGAAGTGACATTAATGTTTCTTAACATACTACATATTTTATGCATAGTTCAGTCTGCATTCATTTCTTGTAATTATCTATTTGTAGTATTACCTTCTTTTATTTTTTACCCTCCATATCCCATGCCATTTGAAATCAAATTATTCTTCTATCTGTTGTGTTTTCTACTTTACCCTCTTCTGTTTGTTACTATCTCTTGGTTTTGAGTTTTATCAGAATATTAACCAACATATTGAAGTAGATTTTTTAAATGAATTTTGAATCGTTTGTACTAAAGGTTCACACTTCACAGTCTTAATAATGTCTTATGGAAAATTTTAATTCAATGTTCATTAATGTTGGTTATTCATAGTGTTTAAAGGTGGCTAGTCCTGCAGTAGAGATTATCAATATTATTAAGACTTGTTGATATATATGGTTGCAGGCCAGCCAAAGAGGCATCTCCTTACAACTGGATGGAGTGTCTTTGTGAGTGCTAAAAGACTTGTTGCGGGTGACTCTGTACTTTTTATCTGGTAGGCAGTTATCCAAGTTTTGCTGTTGTCTTTCTTTACTGTGTCTTGATGTTCTGCTTTCTAGGACAAGATTGAAACTATATCCTTGATGTTTAAAGATTACTGGTAGAAATATATTTTTGTTTAATGATCATAGTACTGTTACTTGCATTTTGTCTTGGGTTGTCAGCAAATGATAAGTTATTAAATATGATGAAATTTCATATGCAGTGTGTTCAGAGTTTGCATAATGCTGACTTTGAGCTAAAAAGGTTCCTGATTATCCTACATGCGTTGTTTTTTTTCTTTTCTTTTTCTTTTTCCCCATACATATTTGTGCTATTAAGATCATTTTGTATTTTCCTTTTTTGACTCTTTAGTTGACCTTTAGAGTAAAGTTACACAGTTAAAATTGAACATTTCTTTGGTAATAAATTCATGTTCTAATTGAATGTTGTTTCTTCCAACAGGAATGAAAAGAATCAGTTGCTCCTAGGTATTCGGCGTGCTAATCGACCACAAACTGTGATGCCTTCATCAGTTTTATCAAGTGATAGCATGCACTTGGGTCTTCTTGCTGCTGCAGCTCATGCAGCGGCAACAAACAGCCGTTTCACTATATTTTATAACCCGAGGTATTATTTTCCCAGGTTGATGATAGAAATTATTTTATAACTATTATACCCTTGTTTGAGTATATCACTTTCCGTTCAGGGCAAGCCCATCAGAATTTGTCATACCCTTGGCCAAGTATGTGAAGGCAGTCTATCATACTCGTGTTTCCGTTGGTATGCGCTTCAGAATGTTATTTGAAACAGAAGAATCAAGCATCCGTCGGTAGGTTTAGTCCATCTCTCTCTCTCTCTGCATGTTTTTGTAAAGCTTTTCCATAAAAATGTCATGATTTAGACATCTGATAACATATTTTCCAGCTATATGGGAACAATAACAGGCATAAGTGACTTAGACCCTGCTCGGTGGCCAAATTCACATTGGCGCTCAGTGAAGGTTTGTTGAGATTAACGACTTATTTTCATATGTATCTATTGCTTTAAAAAATAATATTTGTTAATTTCCTTATTAGCAATCTTCAAGTGAATATAACAAACTGTGATTTTGACTAAAATATGCAGGTTGGCTGGGATGAGTCTACAGCAGGGGAGAGGCAGCCCAGGGTGTCATTGTGGGAAATTGAACCGTTAACAACATTCCCGATGTATCCATCTCCATTTCCCCTCAGGCTCAAGCGACCATGGCCTTCGGGGCTACCTACTATCCACGGTATGCTTGTTTACTAAATTCAGGATAACTTTGCCGCACTGGTGTCCGGTGTTGAAACTTAGTCTTAATTGAGCTACTTTCCTTTAAATTCCTTTTTCTTTTTTCTTTTTTCTTTTTTTTTTTTGTATTTTGTCATCAAGAGTGATATTTTAAATCAAAAGTTGACTCTATAAGTCACTTTGTTGATCATAGGTTTGAAAGATGATGATCTAGGAATGAGTTCTCCACTTGTGTGGCTTCGAGGGGATAACGGGGACCGTGGGATTGCATCAATGAACTTTCAGGGTATTGGTGTGTCTCCTTGGATGCAGCCAAGGCTTGATGCCTCCATGCTTGGTTTGCAAACTGACATGTATCAAGCCATGGCTGCTGCTGCGCTTCAGGAAATGAGAGCTGTTGATCCTTCTAAACCGGTGGCTACATCTCTTCTGCAATTCCAGCAACCCCAAAATCTCCCTAGCCAATCTACTTCTCTAATGCAGACTCAGTTTATGCCACAATGTCAGTCTCAGCAGGTCTTCCTACAAGGTTTCCAAGAAAACCAGCAACAATCTCAATCTCAATCTCTTTCTCAGGCTCAGGCTCAAATTCAATCGCAATATCTTCAGCAACAATTGCAGCAGCAGAATTCATTTGGTAACCATAAGCAGCAGCAGCACCCAATGCCACAACAACAGCAGGAACAACATCACCCAATGCCACAAGAGCAGAAACAACAGCAGCCAATGCCGCAAAAACAGACGCAGCAATTGGTTGATCATCAGAAGATGTCAACTGCTGTCTCTTCAATGTCTCAGTCTCAGTCACCAACTTTACAAGCAATCTCTACATTGTGCCAACAGCAGAGTTTTTCTGATTCAAATGGTAACCCTATGACGAGCCCTGTTGTTACTCCCTTACATGGTCTTCTGAGTTCATTTTCCCAGGATGACTCATCCCACCTGCTTAACTTGGCTAGAACCAACCCCTCAATATCTTCACCTACTTGGCCAAATAAGCGACCTGCAGTTGCACCTCTTCTGCCTTCTGGAGGTCCTCATTGTGTATTGCCCCAGGTTGAACAATTAGGGCCTACCCAGACAAATCTTTCTCAGAATTCTATTTCATTGCCTCCCTTTCCTGGTAGGGAGTGCTCAATAGATCAAGGAGGCACTGATCCACACAGCCATCTTCTGTTTGGTGTTAACATAGAGTCCTCACCTCTTCTTATGCCGAATGGAATGTCAAGCATGAGGGAAGTTGGCAGTGATAGTGATTCCACAACCATACCATTTACTTCCTCTGACTTCATGAGTACACCGGGCACCAATTTTTCACTTAATCCAACTATGACATTATCTAGTTGCATGGGTGAATCAGGTTTACTGCAGTCTACAGAAAATGTGGGTCAAATGAACTCATCAACCAAAACCTTTGTTAAGGTGAGTTGCTTCTAATACATGTTATTTATGTAATGCATGTGCATAGAGCCTTAAAAAACATTTTCTGTTCCTTTTGTTTGAGCAAGCTTCTGATGCTAATGTAATAACGATCTAACATGGACCTCAGATCTTGTTTATTGGTTTTGATCATTAGTTTTTTTGTTAGGTTTACAAATCAGGGTCTTTTGGGAGGTCATTAGATATTGCCCAATTCAGCAGCTACCATGAGCTGCGCAGTGAACTTGCTCATATGTTTGGCCTTGAAGGCCAGTTGGAGGACCCCCTGAGATCAGGCTGGCAGCTTGTATTCGTTGACCGGGAGAACGATGTTCTTCTGCTTGGCGACGATCCTTGGCAGTGAGTTCCCAATTTCCTTCACTATTTCTACTTGTGTTTTTACGTTGAAACATTACAAATTCATACTTTTTTTTTTTTCTTCTTTTCATTTTAGCCTTTTATACTCCATCCGTCCCAAAATAATTGTCATGCTTGATTGCTTTCTATTTTGAGAAACATTCAGATGACGTTGGTGTTGTATTTTTCCTCTTCTATCCTCATGGACATGTCTTGGAACAAACGTTAGAGATACTAATTAGCTTATTATAGGGACACTATTGGTACTTCATGCATACCTAACTTTAAAAAGGAAACAAGACACTCATTTTAGGACAAAAATGTAAGTGAAACAAGACTTATTTTGAGACAAAAATGCAACTGAAACAAGACGCTTGTTTTGAGACGGGGAGTAGTTGATTTGGAATACCAACTTTGTTAAGAAACATGGGATTTATTAACGATTTATATTTCATGACTGGCTTTAGGATTTTTTCTTATTAGATTCCGAAAGAATGGTATAAAATAACATTGTGAAATTAGATTTCCAAAGATTCTCCTTTCTCTTAGAGACTAGTTTCTTTATTAGGTTTATGTTGCCAATGAATTTTCATATTCCTGACAACTTTATCAATTGCTTCCTTATTATTTTTTTTGATCCCTTTCTTGATATTATCAATGACTTTCTTGTCAGGGAATTTGTGAATAGTGTGTGGTGTATCAAAATACTCTCACCACAAGAAGTGCAGCAAATGGGCAAACGAGGTCTAGAGCTTCTTAACTCAGTCCCAGTTCAGAGGCTCTCCAATAACAGCTGTGACGACTATCCAAGCCAGCAGGATTCGAGAAATTTGAGCTCTGGGATAACGTCAGTGGGGTCTCTTGACTACTGAACATTAACCAGTTAAGATACCATTCTCTCTTCTGTAATATTAGCAGCTCTTCCAACACAGTTGAAGGTGGGGAGTGCTGCCTAATCGTAGTTTAAAGCTTATTTATATCGTCATAATGTAAGTATGTGTTTTCTTTTTCTACGCTATTGAATACGTAAGATACTAAGATACACATATTTATCAGGAAATTAATGTTTGCCAAGTTAGCTGTATGTTTTAAGTATCTTGCACTCTAATGGACTGAAGCTGATATGATATGAAACATGATGTTGAATTTTGTCCAGTTAACCTTCACCTTTTGTTATTGGCTTCTGATTGTATCTAATGAGTGTCAAGTTAGGTAACTTGTTTAATGCCTCAGAAGATTCCAGTGTGATGTGACACACACTTAAACCAACGTGTAAAAAATTTCCTTTATCCTTCTGCACACTTATTTGAAGATGGCTTTTCCTTGTTGGATTCTTTAGTTTGGAAACATGTCTAGTCCCACTAATGCTTTCAATTCACTGTCACTTTTGGTATTGGCTGGATGCTCTGAACTTCTTTCAGTTAACCTAAGTCCTATTTCATTACAACTCTCACTCACCCTTTCTGATTGTCTGTCCATGTGTGTTTTCTATACGTTCATGCTGTTTGTGTTCTCAATAGACTGAAGTAAATGCAATAGATGTTCTGAAAACTAGTTTTTTTTCCTATCGATAACTCTTTCCTACCTTTCTGCATTCTTTGCCCTTTTCCAAGACCCAAATGAAAGTTGATTAGGTAGGTGGTTAGTTGAAGAGATGTCCTAGAAATCGATGGTTGTATGGTCAAACAAAATGAAACAAAATGGTTTAAAGTAACTCTATATGAAATATTCATTGCATAGGAATGATGGTATGATTGTGTTAGATCACTTTTGTTGTAAGATGTACTGAATTGTGGTGATACTATGTATTTTCTTATTGAGTTGATTGTATTGAGAGTGACTAAAGTTAGAAGAACTAGTCTGGAGTAACACATTCATGTTATGTTTTCAAAATTAAGGAGCATAGTGGTTGAGTTGGAGTTGCTACAGCCTACAAGAGTAAGAAGAATAGCTGAAAACAAAGGATGTAATATCTAGATAGGTTTATAAGCGTAGTGATCTGTAGGCTCATCTGGTATAATTTTCTTGCCATCATATATATATATATATATATATATATCAATGACTTTTTTGTAGGGCTTGTGTATCCGAATCTGTAGGGGCATCTGTAACTGGGTCCTTGTATGTCGGTAGATTTGGTTGATGCACATGAGGTATGTTTCTTTCTACCCTCAGATTTTTTATATGGTATAGTTTTCTCATATGCATGCAATGATAAAGGCGTTGAGGGGAGGGGAGGGGAGGTTTGGTCACTTTGGTGAGTGTTTGTATTTGTTTTGTAGTCGTCTATCTATCTGTAGGAGGTGTGAATGTAGATAGGCCCCATATTTAAGGGATGGATTGGAGTAGCGATAAGGTAGGGCAGTATGGGCAATAATGATGGCAGCAAGAGCAAGGGGTCGGCAATGCGACAACCTGAAACGCCCTTTATGTATATATGGGGTAAGAAGACTTAGGAGGTGTCTTTTCTTTAATTGAAACCACACTTTGTAAATGAAATGACCCCATTGCTCTGCCCTCCCACATGTACATGTGTTGCATCTTTTGTCCTTTTAACATGTTTATTGTCTGGACTCTTATTTTGTTTTTTTGATAGATTGTATGATGAGGTCAGTCTCTGTGTGCTCTGTCTAGTTTCTATTCTATAGCTTCAGAGTTGAATGTTGAATGTTGAATAGAAGAAAGTGAAAGTGAAAGCACAGAAGAAGGGTTGGGTGGATTTTGCAATGTGTTAAATTTGTGTTGGAGAGGAAAAGGACAGTGAAGTGATTGTTAAGTGTTCAAACAGTGTATTGTTGGTTTAACAGTGAGTTAGGGAGGAAGATACATCTTAAGCAAATGCTGCAGTGAAATGCAATGATACTTCCACATGTTTCAGCCCTGGTTTATTGGCTTAGACTCTCGGCCACTAAATAAATAATGACCAATAAGGTGATACCACGTCATCGACTAACGCCTATACTCGCTCCACGCCCGTCCGGATCCATTTCTCTGTCTTTTGATTGAGAATCTCAGTTAATAAACCATGGCTGAGATTCCGGAAACTCTTGTTATTATTAAGATGTTGGATTTGTTATTAGTTTTGTTTAGGGTGTCACATAGCATAGCATAGTATTGAAGTTGTTCCTACATACATACCCATGTATAAACCCAGCTTACAACTCAACTTCTATTCAAATACTGGCCCATTACTATTTAAAGTAAGTACTTCACTTCACTTTTCTATTATTCTTATTAGTGGATGGCCCAAACCCATTAGAATTCAGAACCATGGCCTTACTTGAGTTGTTCAGTGGACTTAACTGATGATGTCCAAATTGGTAAGATGTCCAAACTAAGTTGTCTTGGTTTTCTTTTGGACAATAATCAAAGTGATATTAATTATTGGTGTACATTTTTTTTTTTTTTGTATTCTATGGACATGTGTTGTAGTAAATGTAATGAGTATTTGCTTAGAGGATGCTCATTCCGGAGAGGGTTACAAATAAGAGCTCAAACAAGCACAATATTGCAAGAGTATTTTGGGACTGAAAATAATTAGCTAGTGCGAACACTGTAGTTTCGTGATTGAATACAAAGGTGCAGAAGTTATTGATGCGTTTGTTTGAATCGGTTAAAGCAAATGCACTAAAAAGTCTTTGTAGTCTTGTCCAAGTGTTGATGAAATTTTTCTAAGTGTGATTCTCTAACACGCGGGGTAGCGTTTTAAGGCTTCGAAACCTGTGCGGTGCCGCTGAGACGGTCCAGAGGAAGATGGAGAGGTTCTGAAATGGCTCGGAGGGCTACTGGAGGTAGCAAACTTGTTCGTTTAGGTCCCTGGAACTTCACGGGCCTTAGAAACTCTTCATCGGGGTGGGAAAATGCCTAAAATGGTGTTAGGCACGAGGCGTTGTCACGACGGCCCCATGGCTGTTGCAACAAGGTTGAGGCACGGTCCTAGAATGGGCATTTTCCCTTGGTCGTTTGTCATGCCTTGCTCCCCACTTTGGCTTGATCTCTTCCTTCATCTTACCACTCTTTTTTTGGGTACGTTGGCTACCATTTTGGAGCACATTGTCCGCCAACCGTTTTGAGGTACGTTGTCAACTTTTGAGGCACATTGGCAACCTTTGGGGAACTTTGGCAACTTTTTGGGAACACAGTGCCTTCCGGCCATATTTTGGGCACGGTCAACCGTCTTTTGGGGTACATTGTCAACTTTTGGAGTTCATCGGCAACCTTTGGGAGCACATTTCTCGCGGCCATTTTTGAGGCATGTTAAACCGTCCTTTTGGGGTGTACCATGAACTTAGATGTTGCCGGTTGACGTTGGGAGTTGCCGACCATTTCGAGAGCAAGTTTGTTACCTGTCAAGTGTCTTGGACATGTGACTTTGAGACGGGCTTCAAAGTCGTAAAGTTTGATGATGCGGTGCTCGAGCGTCACGTGTTGGATTTTCATTCCTCGTAAAACTCTTGATTTTTTAAATATCATCAACTATGTATACAAGGAATAGGCAAATATCTTAACTGTAGTTATTAACAATCACATGTCCTAATTTTACATCATTCTACCTCCTAATTTGCATCATTCTCTGTTTTCAAACTGATCAAATCAGTACATGCAGAAAATCCAACATGATTCAGCTTCTCATGCAACTCTTCAAATCAGTGATGTTTTTAAAAACTGTTTATTTAGTATCTATTTAGTCTTCAATTTAATTTTTAAATCAGTGAAGTAGTAATGCATGCATCTTTACCTAGAATTTCTTACTTCCTACAACACTTATTTCTTCATCTATGCCAAAAGCACCAATTACAACGTCAACACATTACATGCAACAACTTGTGCCAATAAATACAATGTTGATTTGCACGCTTAACATTCATGCTATCATGAACAAATATCCGACCACCACGTAGTAAACGTATACTCAAGTTAAGTTTGTTCGATGCTTCATGATCGTTACCACCAACCACAGCATACATAACCCGTCGATGGCATTTGACCTGTTTGGCGGATGTATTCAGCCTGTGCTGCTGTTCTCTCTGCATCCCGATTCTTTCTAGCTTCGGCTGCAGCCCTTTTCTCTTCTGATCTTTGTCTTGCCATCGCCATCTTCTTCACCATCTTTGCTCGCGCCTTAGCTCTCATCTCTTCAACCTGAGCCTGCATAATTAACATTCATGTTATAAACTATCTCAAGCTCAAGAGTATCCAACTAGAAAGCAGCTCAGACCATTCCTCAAATACCTCCATTTTCCGCATCTCTGCTTCTAATTTCGCCTTCTGCTGACTTTCCCATGCTTGGATCTTAATTTCTTCGCGCCTAAATCTGAAAAGTAGTATATTCTAGTCAAATTGATGAATATTAATAGGATAATGTTCCGTCGGGTGTTTAGTTCAAAGAGTTTATAGGTCACAGAAGAAACACCTTGCTGTATGTTTAGATTTTTCAGCTTCCTCCCATGCAGCTGCACGTTTTTCCATTTCAATCCGTTCGAACTCCTCTGCAGCAGTGGCTTCTGCTTCGGCTCTGTTCTTTTCCTGCTCATCTTTGCTTGCCCATGCCGCAATGTTCATCTTACCAAGCTGGACACCGAGGGCAACAATCTCTTTCCTTGTCTTGAGCTTCATTTCTTCTTCTGATAATTCCCTTTTGGTGCTTTCTAAATGCTGTTGTGATTCATCGTCAGTCATATGGTCAATAGGCGTGGAAGCTGGTGCTCCTCTTCGTGGAGTAGATGGTATCGAGGAAGTTGGGCTGCGGAGGGGGGTTGTGGCCCCGAGAGGAGTAGCAGTTCTTGAAGGCTCTAGACTTGTGCCGGGAGTCATTTCTGTTCCCATGTCTCTCATACAGACTGATCTTATGCCAGGAATGCCTGCACCATCAAAGATAGTTAGATCAATACATCATGTGTAAAAAGAAACAACTCGGAGAAGATGTTAGCTGGTCTATGCATATTAACGTCACAAAAAAAAAAAAAAAAGACTCATCAAAGAGACGCAACAGGTTGAAAAAACAAGAAACTGAAAGAATTTAGGTCCATTGATGCAACACGCTCAGCACCATTAAGGAAACTTTAGGAGTCACCAGGCATGGATTAATATCAATGACAAGTTTTGTCTCATTTTCCCCCTGAATGTTTTGTTCCCATCTTCCATATGTGCAAATTTTCAAAATTCTGATATCTAGAGTGCTAACTAAACCTACCCTGAACTGTGAATTATAGTCCTCGGAAAACGACTCTAGATAAATAAACTTTCTTGCCATCTACGGACAAACATCATTATTCAATACTAGGCATAATTAACTTAATTACCATACGTAAAAAAAAACTCCAAATTCACTGCAGAAACATTTCTAAAGATGACAAACAATAAGTGCAGTAATGTAGCTTAGACAGCATATTCTAACTTTTAAGAAACAATGGTTCTTCCACAGCTGCCAAAAAATAAATGTAAACCGACCAATAGTCTGACAAAAATAGAATCACGCAAAAACAATTACCTGTCCTATCTTCTTCTGAACTTTTTGTGCAGGATATATCCCTTTGATCCACTTCCTTCAAATCCTTACTTTGAGGACATAAATCGTGCTGGGACCCCGAGGGTACAAAAGAGAACTTGTCGAGCCCTGCCTGTGGCGTAGGTTGGAAGAAATCACCTCGTCGATTGTCTGCCACCCTGGTTACTGATAACTTATGATCCAAATTGGCACACTCCGGAGCAACTCTCCCCATATTTGCCGCTGCCATCCGACCTGCATTATTATGCAAAGTAGTCTTCTTCGAGTAATTGGCTTGTATGTTTTGCCTATTCATTATCCATTTCTCTGCATCGTTCCACTTGGACGACATAGGTCTCGAGTGCGACCGTGTCATTGCACTGTGTACCGATCTCTCCCCTTTATGAAACTCAAAACTTGATGAACTTGCATTACTGTCATAATCAAGATTTTCATCTTCCAGCATTCGCATCGGGTGAATTGCACTCAAATTCCCACCATCAATCCTCGACATTTGCTGCGTTCTAAGACGACCCGCGTCATTGTTTTCCCTCGCAAATGGCTCCTTCGGCAGACTACAACCAGACCTATCCTCTTGGCTATCATCCAGCACTGCATCATCAGATGAAAGTGGAACTTCTAAGCTAGGACCTGAAACTGAAAGGGTATGTCCAAATCAGAACACTATTATGATTTATGATAAAATCATACAGATAAAATATTCGAAATGAATACAAAACAGTGAAGGCAAAAATTCCATTGCCACTAGTGTCAAGAGGCTAATTAGCAATCTCAGCACAAGGTTTCATATTCTCATAAAAATCAATAAGTGCTTGTTTGGTAAGGGAGTATACAGACCTTCCTCATCAAAATCCCCACTCTTGGAATCTAATAAGCTGTTAACAAACTCAGAATCTGCAAGCTTTGAAGGAGATGTTCTTGAGGAGTTACTGTTTGATCCATCTTTCTTTCTATGATGGTGGGGCCCCATAAGCTTCATCCTCAGTTTACTTGGAGAAATGATACCAGTCTGTAACATACAGAGACAGAGAAAATGAGCACAATACAAACCAAAACTAAACCCTTCCTCAAAACTTGTCAATATTTACAGTTTCTGGCAAAAAATTATATCCTTCCAACAAAACAAACCCTACAGCTTCTGAAACCATTCTGATTGACTTAAATTCCCAGTCAGACACCCAAAAAAAAAAAAATCTAAAAGATCCCTTGCAGTTACAGACCATGAAGAATGCTCATCATAAACTGGAAGAAAAAGCATAAATTTATTTCTCATGGTCCAACTTCAGAAGAAAAAAACTTCAAGTAATAATGATAAATCATTCCCACAAACCATTAAAACATTCAAGCACAATAAATTCAAACAACACTGCTCCTTATATGGAAAGCACAAAACCAGGTGGTGCCGAAAAAAAAGACCACCTTCCGTGTCGTTGTGGTCACATTCAATCATTTCTCCACCTACCCAATTCATTTCACAAATCAAACTTAAAAACCCAGAAATCCATTTCAGCAAATACGAAGTCATGAAATCAGAAGCTCGATTCAAGCCTGTGATTTCTCTACAAGAAAAAATGACATACCTGAACCTTGTGTATCCTCTCGTACTCCATTGGATCAATATGTCTCTAGAAATCAGAAAATGAAGCAGAAAATGAACCGAGAAGAAGAAGAAGAGCTAAATTTCAGTCTCAGACTGTTGTTTGTTGTGTGTTTTGTAGGTGACTCAACTCGGGTGTGTGTAAAAACTCTGATCTAGCCACGTCAGCTCCAGTAAGTGGGACCCATCTGACGTGGCGAGATCTGGGTAGGGCAATGGGCTTGTAATCGGTGGTCGGCCGAGGAATTGGCGATTTTGAAAATGAAATTATAAATAAATAAATTTGGAATAAGAAGAAGAAGAAGATGATGATGGGCAGAGCAGGAGTGGCAATGATGATAAAGTGGAAGTTGATTTTGCTCTGCATAGAAACTGTTCAAACCCAAATGAGATAAAATGGGTGACAGACACACAGTTACAGTCACAGTCTTTGGTCAATCAATCACCCATTTATTAATCAATTAATTACTCAAACTTGTTTGTAATTGTAATTGTGGACATGAATCAATGCATAGTGACATCATTAATGACTAACTTTGGTAAATTTTGACTCTTTTACTTTACCCCTACTACTGGTCCCACTTTCCCTTTCAATTTTACCAAAATGTCACTCCTTTTTATATTTCTTTTTATATTTTTTAAAAATAAAATTTACTAGTTTGAGTGTTGAGTTTCTTACTTTTGGCTCGGGGTGTCACCTCTAAGTTTTGCGGGTTTAGATGAGAGGTGATAAAAAGTAAGATTGGGTCGGGGTCAAGTAGAAAACACTCTAATCCAAATTTATAAAGTCTTCGGGTAGTTGGGCTATAGTCTAATTTTAAGTTTTAGACATAAAACACATTGTTTTATGCGATTATACCTGAACTCGACTCGAAATTTTTAGAGTTAAAAGAAACTAAACTCGAACCCACATTTTTAGGATTGGGTTGCACGGATACGAGTCCATTTTGTCAGCTCTAATTTATAGTTGCTAGGTTTCTTGGTCTTGTTGTTGGAGTTTCTCATGTGATTTTTGAGTTTGAT
The DNA here is from genome assembly GCA_036897405.1 of Pelargonium myrrhifolium. NCBI lineage: Eukaryota > Viridiplantae > Streptophyta > Magnoliopsida > Geraniales > Geraniaceae > Pelargonium > Pelargonium myrrhifolium. The sequence continues at coordinate 16,083 of JAYMTK010001188.1, forward strand.
GCTAGTTGTATCCCTACTCTATTTTATCTTTCCTATATTTCTTCTTATTCTTGGCGAATCTTAATTTTGCAATGTAGGAAAGGCATTAGTCGCTTTGAGAATTTTATGTTGTTGAAGATAGACAGGCGGAATAGTTGCGAATTTTATTGTTCATCTTTGTTTCAATTTTCACTCTCCTGTAGGTGCTCTTAAACTCTTATCAAATGATTGTAATGACACTATTTCTGACATAAACCGGTTTCGCCTTAATCTATCTTTCTCTTGTTTGCTATAAAAAAAAAATGGTACAATAGTTAATTTGTGTGTACCTTTATCTGCTTAAAGTATAGTCATATAAAAAATGATATTTTGAGTATGTGTAATTAAATTAGTTAGTTGAAAAAAAGTTGAAAAATCATTAATGATATGAAAAAGGTTGGAAAAATGAAAGTTGTACGTAAATAATTTTATTAAAAATGTTACTAGTATAAATAAATAATCAGTAATTTCTTGTCTTGTAGTGTAAATAAACCGTACATGAATATGAAAAAAACAGATGATAAATAAATAAATAAAAAGGGAAGTTTGTTATTGCACGAAACATACTATTCCGTAGTGTAGTGTAGTGTAGATTTCCAAGACCACATGATGCAAGTACATATATACTGATTTCTGATACAGTAAATATTTGAATTTATAAAGCTTCTCTTTCGAATTCAACTCCTTTTCTTCTCTGCATAGTCAAGAGTTGGTAAAAAGATTTGTGTACTTCACTTCTCTCACACTCTTTTATTAACCGGTCATCCACAGAGCAAGGGAGGGTGAATGAAAAATTACTAATAATTGGACACAAATTAACATTGATGGTAGCTCTTTAGGTAATTCGGGTTTATGCATTACGGGGGGTTGAGCTGTGCCCGTATTGGCAGAGTTTTGCGATTTGAGATTGAGTCTTTGTCTTACGGAACGTTTGAGTTGTAGTAAAATCATTGTCGAAGTGGATGCTTCCTCCATTATTTCTTTATTTCATATGACTGATTGTAGTTCTCATTCTCGAAGATTTTTTTATTTTAGAGTGTTGGGAAAAAGTTGCTTGTTTTGAAGACTTTGTCATGTTACACGTTAACAGGAAGGCAAATGTGTGACAGATTTCTTAGCCAAAATTTGTTATCTTAAATGTTCATATTGTATTATGGGTAAAATGTATATCAGTTGACTGATATAAAGTTACATCAGTTGCAACTTAATAAAGCCAATGAGGTG
>JAYMTK010001189.1:0-17318 GCA_036897405.1 Pelargonium myrrhifolium
TTTCTAGAAACGCATACTTCAGGGGTGCTTTCTGTAATTATCCCAATAATGAATTAATAGAGAAGAAACAATGTGGTTCCCTATGACAGTTGAGCTATTTGTTAACTCCTTGAGCAAAAAGATGAGAGAGATACATTGGTCTCATACATTAGATAGACCCTCAATTTTCTTTTTCGTGGATTTCATTTTTTACTCTCAAAACATAATAATTCTTATATTGTGAAATGCTATCAAATATCCCTAATCAATTTTAAATCATAATTAATGAAAGAAATTCAGATACAACAATAATGGACAAAATGTAAAACTCAACAATTGATTTTAATAAAATCTAAAAAATTCCATTTCAGTTGAGCGACAAACATTTTTTTTGTCAACAAGAGTCATTTTTATTACTGAAAGATTTTCAAGAAGCAAATAAAGTACAAACACCCGATAAACAAATGAAAACAATCAGGAAAAAATAGATACATGACAATCATGCGACGGTGCCCACCAATGTGTTAATGTCTAACTAGACAATTTGAGGTCCGCCTTTATCTTTCTGAAATCAGGGAGAAGGTACATGGTATGATCCAAAACTTGCTTAATTAGTGGTCCAGAGACCATTCTCGGAATCTGGGTAACAAAAATTGCGGGTGATGCCGGAAAAACTATGAAGAGGTGCCACCACTGGAAGACTAAGCTCCAAAGTTTCTATGACCATGGACAATGGGGTAGCAAGGGAATATTATCTTCGAAGTGTCTGGGCTATCAGAAGTTGCATTCCTCTATTTTCCATAAAGTCGAAAGTGAAGCAACAATCCAAACTAGCTAGCCACAAAAAAAAATCGTCTGAATTTTTGGTAGTGTGGCGGATGGGTAAAGGGAATGTATGGTGAGGGGAATCACCGATCAATTCATACTACAAATCTCTTCAATGGGATCAGTCTCAGAACCATGAATGGTGAGCGCAAGAGACTTGCATATTCAAAATGTTCGGTGTGCAACGGCTAGATGGGTGTTTGTGGTTGGGTTAATGGTTGTATCGGTGGGTTTTGGAGTGGCTATAGGGGGATTTGGAACATTGCATGGGGAAGTAGAACCATCAGTAGGTTCCTGAGTCCCAAGCGTGGGTGCGTCGACCCACGCGCTTTGTTTCCCTTGTTTTGAAAGGTTGGTGTTCTCATCTGACACAACTTCTTCGAGATCTCTTTCTGATGTTGGCGGCCGATGGTCATCGATGCTATCAGAGGTCATTTCTGAAATGATGAAAGTCGAAAGAGCTTGTTGCACCATGGGAACAACTTCATGACTACATTCACATGCTGAGACGTTGTGCAAGTATCCCTCATCAGCGACATCAACCATTGTGTTAAGCTGGTTGGTTGCATGCGTGTGAACAAGAACATGTTCATTTTTGAGCAAATAACCATGTTCAGTGTGAGGGTGGACTACTTGCATTGTTCAAAAAAAAAAGATTGCAAATGTTTCATAGGACCATAGTTTTAGCGGTAAGCCATTCACTTTCACCCAGCAAAAAAGACCACCATGGGTGAAAAACTGATGGTCTTCGATAAAGTGAAAAAAACCATTTATCTAACAATGACCAAAATGATTGTTTCATCTCGCGCATGATGCTTTTATCCGCAAAAGATAGTAATAATGTTCTCTCCCCTAAAAAATGTGTTGTAACATCAAAAACTCCATTTGCTAAAAATTGTTGGTATAGAGAATATGGTAGTAGGTTGTGTTTTGCTATGACAATGACATTCCATTGAATTTTTTTTGTCAAGATTACAGATGGAATTCTATTGCATGATCGCTTCAAAGTAATCTTTGGTTGAGCTTGATCTCGAGGGTCCTGACGCGCGGCCGACTCAGGTCAAGTATTCGAAACAGTTTTTTGGGGTGAAGTCTGATGCCGGTTTGAGAGGTCTCCTTGCAAAAGAGACCATAAGTCTCTGATTATGAATCTAGGTTCCGTTCAGTGCTGATATGATTCTCATTGCTACCTCGCTAATCCTCAAACGCACAAAACGAAATCTCTTACCCTTAGTGTGTGGTCGATGACGAACGTAAGCGTCTATGATGCTTCCATGGAGGTTTACAATCTTTCTCAACTCAATATTATTGTTGTTCTTCGGTAGGTTGCACATGTAGAGGATGACGCCCGCTCTTCGTCTCGCCAGGGCAAACTCTTTGTGCCCATCTTCTTCTCTGATGCAACTGAGTGTGTTTGTTGGGATGTGGGTAGGGATCCAGGGGAGGGTTGTGGCGATGGGAAAAGGTGGAGGTGGTGATAGGAGAGATGATTGCTGGGTTGGTTAGGGGGGAGGACGGGGGGTGAAAGAGCGCCATCCAAAGTGTTTAGTATAGAGTTATGCAAATATATTCTACATGGTTAATATCATTTATTCAATTTTATAACTAATTCTTATTATTGTAAATACATCTTAAGAAGATTGGTGGTCAAGATGGTTTATTCAACTTTTGATCGTCTGATTTCATAAGTTGGGATCTACACCCACGAATCTTTCTCTTATATGCACTGGACCAAACAACAAACATAGTCATCTAAACTCATCTACTGATATTTATCGACTCTCACAATTCGTAATAAAGATATTTCTCACACTTGTAGAATATTTAACAGTTTTTAGCTCTTACAGTTGCATCGTTGAGGTAAGGATGTTATTTCTAAAATAAATTTTACTGGTTATTTTGTTGTTATGATGGATGTCTTTTTTTTTTATTTTTAATACATGTTGTATATTTTGGTTTGGTAAAACCAAGCAGGTTGATCACCTTTAAAATGTAAAGGACCGGAAAGTTTGTGAGTAGTTATAGTAGATCGACCATCAATATATAGGTTGTTAGGGCAAGTTAACATTACAAGAAGTATTGCATTTTTGAGATGAATATATAAATGAGCGACAATATGTAATCGCAAAATAATCTCTACCAAAATTTTGCGAGGACAATATATGCCCGCAGTCTCCTAGCAATATTGTGATGTCCTGGACATCATCAAGGACCTCACAAAACTACGAGAGATTTAGCGTCCTATGTCCTCACAAAGTTGCGGGGGAATGTTGAAAGGGTATGTTTTTCTCAAAATTGAGAGGATCAATAAGTTTCATAATCTCTTCCCAAGTTTTATTATTATTATTTCATATTTTTTTTAAAAAATATTATTATTGAACAGTGCAAGTGTGTATATATAGTACAAATAAAAACATGTAAGAGACCAACGTGGGTTGGTGCAAGTGGTAAGCGGCTTGCTACCTCTTAAATAAGGTCTCATGTTCGAAACCTTATGTAAGCAGAAAACCCTGCTGGGAGACTCACCCACCACTGCTAGGTGTGCGACCCGAGTTGGATCTGGACGTAGTTGGGGCTAAGCTTCGGTGAACCAGATGAGCAACCAAAAAAAACATGTAAGAGAAAAAAGAGAAAAGAACTAAACATTAGGAGAAAGCGGGATCGGGGTCGAGCTCGTGTGGGGCTCAAACGTCTACGGAGCGGACGACTAGAGCTCAGTTGATGGGATAATTGAGATTGGGGCTATCAAACTTAGTACTCTGGTGAATCTCATGACCATCATGCCTCAAGGGATCTACAATGATGACATCAACATCACCTTTCTTTTCTAACATCATTATCTTGTTATCAATGGCCCCAATCTCACGTCATCTTGACATCATTCTTGCATCACCGTGACATCATCACGTGGTGCATAAAGTTTTCATTTGAGCTCATGGCATCATGAAAATCCCACTTTCATTCTTAACAATCAATCACAAAACAACACTCCCAATCTTGATTTTGTGAGTATAAATACACTCTCAAATTATGAGGTATGTATTTTTTACTTCATATTTGAGATTAATTTATGTCATTCACAATTCTTATCTCTCAATTCTTTCTATAATTCATATTGATATTGTTTAACAATAATATATTTGTTAACTCCCATGTCCGAAGTAAAATCTAGACCATTCTAAATTTTGTTTAACAATGTTCTATCTTGTGTTCTTTCTAAGTACCAATGCTCATGTACTCACATGAAATCTAGCACACACAAAAATATCAAGTGTGAACATTAGTTTTTGAAGACTCCTACATCTACTATAGTAGCAATATAACACACATTCTAGTGTTTTTTAAACCGAGTCAAACATGGCACATTAAATTTTACTCAGACCGTTGTTTTTTTTACATGAAATGCGAGATGTATTATTCCATCAAAGACAGATTCCACAGATACATTAGTAAACAAACCCTAAGTTGTCTACCTATGTAACCCGAGTGAACAACAGTTTGGCCGTGAGAAAGACTCACCCAACCCGCACACTCATTGGACAAGAGGCTCAACCTCTTACTATCACCTTCCCCCAACAATATCATCCCCGTTATACCCAGTAACCAGAAAGCAAACAGAGTACCACAAACCAAAACCAACCAAAACAAACAAAAATACAAAACTAACCAAAAACATACAAATCCAACTAAAACAGAACACAAAAAAAAGGAACATAAAAACAAGACCAGGCGCCCACCAACCACGCCACCCGCTCCTTCCCATCAGTCGGGCTTTCATCCTGCGAGCTTGTCGAGCCCCTCCTTGACTGCATTACCCGCGTTTTTTGACCCTTCACCAACACCCACACCAGCGTACTCCTTACCAGCGACACCCACAGGTTTCCTTCATGCAACAACTAAGCTACCCACTCCGGTCTCCCTCCAAAACTGAATCCCTTCAAGCTCTGCAGAAACTCGTCTTCCTCCGTACGACCCACCCACCTCAGCAGCTCCACACTCCACACCCTCCTTTGCATCCTTCCCTTTCACACCATACACTCTATGTCGGACCAGAAAAGAGACGCTCCGGCCCTCCGATCTCATCGCGTCGTTGCCGCTCCAACTGTACTCACCGCCACCAATCAGCAGAGCCATGCCCTACCGCCACACAATAGCCACACCGGTCACCATCCTCCAGCAACTATCAGCAACTCCGAACAAAAACCCTCTACTACTCCACTCCAACCGATCGCTTTTCTTTCTAATTACACTCTCCGCCACCAAAAACAGCACAACCATACCCCACTACGACACAACAGCCTCCCTAGCCACCTTCCACCTCCGGACATCACCTCCAGGACTGGCCGAAACCTCCGGCCAACCAGCTACAGCGCCACCGCACCATCTGCGCCTCATGTCAAAAAAAACCCTAAAAACTTCTAAGGAGTCCTTCGAAGCCTTTTATTTTGAAGTTTTAGAACTACTCACACCATTCTTCATACCATTTTATCTCTTTTTGTGCTCCCATTACAAAAGAAAATTTGTATATGTATATATATCCTGCCTCACCATGAATTTTTTGGTCGTAGCATCTTCAGATTTGTGTATTTAACTCCGCGCATTCCATCCAATAGAATTTTCAAGGATCTTTTCTAGAAAGTAATTGATAATTTTTTGGAAGAGGAAGCAGATAGAGAAAAAGTAATTAGTTCGAGCGCAACAAATTATTGGCTTGAATAAATGGTCCTGAATTCATGTAATTGTGAATGAAAAAAAAATACCTTTACATATACTTTTTTTTTTTTTGAAAAACCTAGATAGATTAAGAAAATCAAGGAGGTAGAAGAGCCAAACTGGCCTTTCCCTGATCAGGATACAAAGTAGCATTACAATCCAAAGACAATAAAGAAAGTACACCCATATGCGGGTTAACAAGAACTTAAAAGAAATAGGACATAGTATAACAATTGCGAGCTAAAAAATCCGCCACCCGATTAGCTTTGCGATCGACCGAGATAAGCATAAAGTCATCAAAGAAACCCATTCTATCCTTGCATTCCAAAATCAATGCACGAAGAGGATGAGATGAACAATCCTCAGCAAAGAAAAACTCGAAAATGAAGTTAGCATCAAACTCAAATATGACTCTTTTTCTCCCCCAAAGAAATTCCCAGTTTGATAGCTTCCAAAAAACCTCTAAACTCAGCCACATAACTATTAGCAATGACCACAAACAAGCTTACCCCTCCCAACCATCTTCCTCTATAATCTCCAGCAAAACAGCCAACACCACACAACCCAGGATTACCCCTACAACTGCCATCAGATCCAATCATTGAGAGGAGGGATCCAAGAGGGAGGAGGGAGCCTCGAACCAGAGGAACCAAAAGCAGAAGGAGCAAAAAAAAATGAAGTACCAGAAGAAGCAACAAAATGAAACTCAACATTCAAAAATAAAATCTTATGACACACAACATGAGGGGACAAGTTTGAATCAGAAAAAAGGAAAGCATTCCTGCTGAGCTAAATGCACCAACAACCATAAATGAAAATGATGTTCCTAAGAATACCATACAATGAATCAGAAGCATCATTAAGGTTAAAAGAGAACCAATGCAGAAAAGGTAAACCAAAAGTATCAGTAGGAAAACCCAAATTATTCCAAATCCATGAAGCAAAATGACAATCTTTAAGCAAATGATCAATATCCTCCACTGGACAGAAACACCTATGGCAAGATAAATCTTACAGATCAATACGAGTGCCTATGAAAGCCTTAGTAGGAAGAGCTTTGTGCAGACACAACCAACCAAAATACTTAAGCCTTTCTTGACAATTAATCGACCATAAAACTTTCCAAGGATTAGGCAAACAACTAGAAGAATTGTCAACATTCAAATTAGTAACAACATTGTTAACACACAAAAAGTCATATGCTGAACTAATAGAGAAGACACCAGACTTGACAGTGGACCAAAAGGGGTAATCAAGGTGAAGAGAGTTACGCAGAACACGAGTATCCAAAATCTTCAGCTGGATAGATCTAAGTAAATGAAAAGGAATACCTTGAAAGTCCCAACTACCCTGCTCATTCCACAAGGAATTAACCATAAGAGAGTCCTCAAAGAAGTTTAGAGGACCAACAATAGTCTCTCTCAAAGAGATAGGACCCCACCATTTATCAAAAGATAAATTAACTAGCCTTGTTACCATTGCCAATGTTTCAGCCCCCTTTAGCAACAATAAGATCCTTAGTGAGCTTGATACCTCTATGAATGATAGAGCTAGCAAACTTACCCCTCCCATACTTACTCCTAAGAGAGTTAGCCCATATAGCAGTGGAGACACAATGCAATTGCCAACTTAACTTAGCTAGCAAAGCAAGATTTCTAAGCTTGGATTTCTTGAGGCCAAGACCTCAGATTTGGAGAAAACAACTCTAGACTTGTTGCTGCTAACTAACTGGCCAGAAATCTCACAAAATTGATCAATAACAGCCTTAACAGCTCTGACACTACTCTCTTCAACAAAACTAAACATGATAATATCATCAGCAAATAGAAGATATGAGACTTGAGGGCCATTCCTACCAAGACAAAAGGGTTTCCAAATCCTAAAATCAACCTTGGCATGGATATTTCTGGAAAGAAATTCCATACACAAGATAAAGATAAAATGAGAGATGAGGTCTCCTTGTCTTAATCCTCTAGAGGGAGAATTCTTCAGTAAGACCCCCATTAAGCAACACAGAGATAGAAGTAGAAGATATACAACTCAGTATCAAATTAATAAGGGAGGAAGGGAGATTAAAAGAAATAAGCATTTCATGGATGAAAGGTCATTCAAGACGATCATAAGCTTTATCAAGATCCAACTTGATAGCAATCCAACCCTTCTTCCCTCTATTAAAAGACATAGGATGCAAAATTTCCTAAACAACAATGATATTGTCAATAGTTTTCCTACCACGGAAAAAGCCACCCTGCATAGGGCTAACCAACTATGGGAGAGGAGGTTTAAGCTTTTCAACAATAATTTTAGACACTATCTTATACACTGAGTTGCATAAACTAATTGGTCTATGTTGAGAAAGAAGCTAATGACTTTGTATTTTTGGAATAAGTATTATAGAGGTCTTATTCCAAGCTACAAGAATACAACTATTTCTAAAACAATCAACAATAGCAACAGACACCTCAGGACCAACCACTTCCCAAAAGGATTGGAAAAACCCTAGATGAAAACTATCAGGCCCTGAAGCTTTAAAAGGTTTCATACTAAAGATGGCATTCTTAATCTCATCCTTAGAAGGAATCTTAAAGAGATTTTTATGAAAACAATGATGAAATCTGATGGGGGACACCTAAGCAGGAGGCTGGGAAGAGGTAAATAAGTTGAGGAAATAGGATTTAATGAAAACAGCAATAGCAATTTCACCAATCACTTCATTTCCCACATTATTGACCAATCTCAGGATTTGATTACGCTTGTTTCTCATTTTAGTAGTAAGATGAAAAAACTTGGTATTTTTATCACCACATTGAAACCATCCCACCCTAGATTTACAATACCAAAAACTTTCTTCAGATTTTAGGACATTAAAGAGATTAGTCTTTAAAGCTTGTTCATGCTCTTCCAAAACAGGGGAAGAACAAAGAGCATTAGAGCTTTGAATACAATCATGAATACAATAAATAAAAAATAAAAAAAACTTGAGCTCTAGTTAAATTAACAGGGTTCCCTCCTCTATTATCCTCTTTATACATAACCTTATTAAAATCCCCCAACACAACAAGAGGACTTAAACAATCCATGACCTAACTATAAAGATCCTCCCAAAGTTGCAACCTTAAAAGAAGAGAGGTGCTAGCATACATTCCTATAAGATCAAAAGAAAGAGAAGTTGAGGTACATGGACTACAATGTGGATGTGATTCTGAGAAGAACACTTGTAGGTCACCCTATAAGAAAACTGATTCCACAAAAACGCCATGCCACTTGAATTCCCCACATCATCCACCATAATCAGTCTATCATAACTGAAACTGAGCAACAAGTTCCTACCACTTTCACCAGCCACTTTGGTCTCAGGCAGAAAGACAATATCAAACCTATCCATACCAACCAAGGCTCCAAGAACAAGCATAAAGTTCTCTCCTCCACCCCTCTAGTGTTCCAGTGCAACATTGTCATCAATCTTGGGGGAGGGGGTATGCTGATGATCCACTTCCAACAACAAGATGATCTCTTTCTCTTTCTTCTATAACCTTGGACTTCTTCTTAGTCTTTCGAATGACGCAATTAGTATCTCGTACTCTGCCAGGCCTTCCCTTTACTTCCTTGAGGAGTCACGTAGACGCGTAGGGGATTTCCCAGTTCGATCCTTATGAGATCCAACTTGAGCTCGTCTTCCTTCCAGATCTCCTAAAGCAGACAAAATGAGGCATCCCGATACTTGACTGCTAAGTCCCTGTCCGACCTCGAATGGGGAGCATTGAGAGGAGGGTTGGACTATTGGATTGTCCATGGATCCACAATCTGAGGCAGACGCCTCACCCGGGCAAGCACTGGTCCGCAAACAAGAGCATCTTCAGAACCTTGTTGGCTAGTTCTGTCTTCCAAAATCACTTCATGATAAAGCTTCCTCTCTCCGCTTCACTCATCACCCAATCTATATCTGTGACCAGGAACCAGCTCCTCGCATACTTTTGAAATGCCATTATCCACTCTGAGCATTTCCTTAACTTGATGCAATTCCACATTGTTCTGGAGCTGAGACAAAACACCATCCACGCCACTCTATCCTCTTCTCTGTCCAGCTCATCTGGGAAGATGTTTGGTGATAAGCATAGAACCTGACTCTCTGGTATAGCGATGCTTTGAGAGCCCTTTGGTCTCGAAGCATACCAGTTTCCAAAGGGAAGGACTCACTTTCGAAATGAAGGATGTTTGGTTGGACTCCATCACTTGCAGTAGCACTTGACAAAGAAGTAGGGGAAGAAAGAGAAGAATGAGTAAGAGTAACAGGAGATGAATCCATTTGATTTAAATTTAAAGGGATGAGGGGCACCAACGGACAACTGTTTAGATTGTTATGGGCCTTATCACCCACGCTTCTACTTCTTGGGCCTCGATTTAACAGCAAATCAAAGGCCCGACGACGTCCCCAAAGCCCAACAAGCCCAATCAGCCCAACGCTTTCAAAATTTTGGCCCACAGATTCCCCCCCCCCAAAAAAATCACTTCTCCTCGAGCCAAGAGAAATCCTAGACATGCTACAACTGTGCCATCTACCTCTGAACCTTTTCTCTGATCAAGGCGCACGCTTGTCTAACCGGCGAGTAGCAACCACTGGTTTTTGCGATTTCCGATCACTCTGTTGTTCATGTTTCTTGACATCTTTCTTCTTTCTCCCTTGAACTACTTGCCATCCATCTCTACCATCATCTTGTAGAAGATTTTGATTCGAATTCTTATTCCCTGACACAGACCCTCTAGCTTGGCCAAGACTTGATGAAGGAGGTGACCCAGACACAGCTTTTCCAGAGGAAGAGGGAATATTCTGCGCAGAAACCCTTTCACCAGCATTGAAGTTCTTCACATGATCTGCTACCAACTTGCCTTTACTTCCTTTACTACCTTCAATAACTTGCTCTGCATGAGAAACTGAAGCTCCACTTTTGTTGACAACATACTGCTCAACAATAACTTCATCACACTCAAAGGGGGTATGACCACATCGACAGCAAGTGGAGCAAATCTCAACACCATCATAAATAATTTGTTGAATCAGATTACTAATTGCTAACTCTGCAGCAAACTTTCTCCTCATATTTATCTGAACACAAAGCCTAGCAAAGCTGCCTTTTTCACTTGAATCAGTCTTTGCATCAATTCTCAAAACTTGCCCTAAGGCTCCACCAATCACTCTCAAAATTTCTTTATCATAATACTCCAAAGGGAGTCTAGGCAGTTGGACCCAAATGGCAGCACAATCACCGAAATGAGAGGGAGAGGCACTGAAATTTGGCTCCCAAAGCATAACATGAACAAAGAATGAGCCAATAAACCATGGACCACCATGGATGGCTCTGTTAAAATCATCAACATCCCCAAAACGAACTATATAAAAGTTATCCTCAATATTAATTAGATCCAAGGAATATGCCAAAGACCTCTTAGGAATTTTTATAATCACTGTCTGGTTCCATTTCTGTCTAGCATTGGCTAAAAGATGGGGATCAATCGGTATCTTGAAGTACAAGAGATCGATTGACCATCTTCTCCCAAGGTGCACTAACCTATAACCCCATTTTGGAGGGTTTCAGAAGCTTTGATGTAAGATTCATCAATGGCAGAACCCTTCACAACATCAACAAAAGAAGGACACACAACAGATGGTTCCTCAAGGGGAGTATTCTCGACAGAGCACCCAGCGGAGAAAAGCGTCGGAGGTCCAAGACTCCCTAGGGAAGGAAAGGGTTCAGATATGTCTAGAGAGAGAAGTCAATGGAGTCTAACATTTTTTGTAACTGTATGTGCATTGCATTACCTTTGCATATACTTCTAGGAGTAATGCTATATGTCCCAACAATTGTACAAAATGATGTGTCAATAAAAGAAGCATGACACATCAAATATTTCATAGATGACATGGTCTAATCACAATATGCCACGTGTACAACACGTCTTATAAACCGGACGCTCCGCTCCAGAAATTCATGGGAGGGTGGTAGTATCATATAGGTCGGGTTGTAATTTGTTAAACTTAATTTTAGTGTACGAAAATATAAAATACGTGTTTGTCACGTAGACTGTTATGTCATTTTGTACATAATTTGGGACATTTAGCATTTTTCATACTTCTAGTTATAGCGTCTGCATTTCAAATAATCAATTTTATGCCGACGGGTCGAGAATTCATGGTAGTAGGAGAACAAATTTAAACACATTTGCATAGGATAGTAAGGATTATTATTGAAACGAAAAGCCTTTGGATTTGGGCCCTAGAATAAATTTGGGTAGGGTATTGGGCCCTGGCCCAGAAATAAATATTCTATACCCACCGGCGCTGGCACTGTCAGTGGTAGGTGAAGTCCACCGGGCTAGGCCGACCACCAAACATCTCCGCCGCTCACGGCGGTGGTAGGTAAATAGCCAAAATTGAGCTAAGCAGAGTAAGCAGAAGCAGTCAAATTCAATCCCATCCCATCCCTCCACCAAAACTTGACCCCACCCCCCCTACCAGAACCACTCTCACCAACCCCCCTCTCTCTTCTCCTTGTCACCAAACATTATGCCTTTCACAATCCACTACCCCAATTTACCATTCTACCCCTCCACCAACTACCACCACCCCACCTTAACCAACAACTATATCATCATCACCCTCTCCCTCTTCCCTCCTCAGAGAGATCCACAAAATCATTTCCCGATTTCCAATTCTCTCTCTGCATTTCACTTCCCACAAAAATGGAAACCATTTTCCGCTCCAAGCTCCCCGATATCTACGTCCCCAAACACCTCCCTCTCCACTCCTACTGCTTCGAGAACATCTCCGAATTCGCCTCCCGCCCCTGCCTCATCAACGGCACCACCGGCAACATCCTCACCTACGCCGACGTCCAGCTCTCCTCCCGGAAAACCGCCGCCGGCCTCCGAAAAATCGGCGTCAAACAGCACGATGTGATCATGCTCTTGCTCCCGAATTGCCCGGAGTTCGTCTTCGCCTTCCTTGGCGCCTCATACCTCGGCGCCACGACCACCGCCGCGAACCCCTTCTTCACTCCGGCGGAGATCGCCAAACAGGCCAAGGCCTCCCACGCGAAGATCGTGGTGATCCAGGCCTGCTACTACGAGAAGGTGAAGGATCTGGCGCGTGACGGCGACGTCCGGATCGTGTGCGTGGATTCGCCTCCGGAGGGGTGCTTGCATTTCTCGGAGCTGAGCGAGGCCGACGAGAGCGGCGTCCCGGAGGTGGAGATCTCGCCGGACGACGTCGTGGCGCTGCCGTACTCGTCGGGGACGACGGGGCTGCCCAAGGGCGTGATGCTCACGCACAAGGGGCTGGTCACGAGCGTGGCGCAGCAAGTGGATGGGGAGAATCCGAACCTGTACTTCCACAGCGACGACGTTTTGCTGTGCGTGTTGCCGCTTTTCCACATTTGCTCGCTCAACTCGGTGTTGCTGTGCGGCCTCCGAGTCGGCGCGGCGATTTTGATCATGCCTAAATTCGATATCCGATCGCTACTCGAGCTCGTGCAGAGGTATAAGGTGACGATCGCGCCGATTGTTCCGCCGATCGTTCTGGCGATCGCGAAGTCGCCGGATGTGGAGAAATACGACATGTCGTCCATCCGTACAGTCATGTCCGGGGCTGCTCCGCTCGGGAAGGAATTGGAAGATGCTGTCAGGGTCAAGTTCCCTAATGCGAAACTTGGTCAGGTACGTTTCATTTTTGACACACCAACTTATTTTACCGAAAGTAAACTATTAAATCAATGTAATAAATATTTCGGGTTATTCATTTTTATCCGTATCGACCTAGAACATCATGACAAATAGAAATATTAGTATTAACTTTGATTTAATTAGTTTAATCAATTTGTCTAACCTTTGTTTTGAAAACGGACTTACACAATTAAGAAACAAATTGTTGGTGCATTTTAATACTCGTATTAAACGTGGCACGTTTAGGAGATTAGTTAGGCTATTGGTTGTCTTGGATGTTAGGCTATATGGTACACCAAACATGAAAAATGGAAAAGAAAATGTTATGTCAATATCTTTATTATAAGAGGAGTCTAACTCAAGATTTTAATATCAATTGTATTTACATATGTTTGGATGTTGTCACAAATTTATGAGAATGATTATAAGTAGTAATTACGTGGTTTTTGTTCGTTCATTTAAATGAGCTCTAATCGATATTTTATTATGTCTAAAATTATTTATGTTTTAAAGATGTATTCATCTATTTACATAAAAAGTTTATAATATGATTTTAATACGTGTTATTGAATAATATAAATTTATTTCTGACTTGTAGACAAATACTAAGGAGGCGTTCGATTAGAAAATTTTAATTGAATTCTTAAGAATGCATGACATGTTGAATATTAAAAATTTATATTTATTGCATTCGCTTAACTTTTTTAGAATAACGTATTTGTATTTAAAAAATATTATCTTTCCTAAAATTAGTTAAATAAATCTGAAATCTTAGTAATTGAAATAACACCTCAAGTATGATATTTCAATTCATGCAAATTTTGAATTATTGAAATAATGGGAATTGGTGGACTACACAACTAGTAGTTTAAAATTGAGTTTTCAAATGTATGAAAAATAAGTTAAAAGTATTTTAATTAAGTTAAAAATAAATTAAATGAACGTCACCTAAATATTGTAGAAGGAACATGATCTAATAAATTAAACATATACTATAACAAGTTAGGATATGAAATTTGATTTGAGGGAAAGAAATTGTGATTCTTTATAAAATATATTTTCAAGCTACGTAATAAGAAATAACTATCATCTTTTTACTCAAAATCCGACTCTTATATGACAGAATTGAAGTTGAATCTAGGACCTCTCGCAAAGAAATGTGAGCCTCAACTATTGTGACATCCAATATTGTACCTTGAAAGTATTTTTATTGTTAGAAATCTTGTTGGAAGATGAGAAATTACAGTTAAATATCGGTAGATGTCCAGATACATAAGAGAGAGAGAGAGAGAGAGAGAGAGAGAGAGAGAGAGAGAATGCATTGTGGGCCATGAGTGATGAAGAGAAGATAAAAGTTGGTGGATTGTCCCACCAAACCGCACAACTCAAGTGTCTTGTAGTATTATTTTAAGTGAACAAGAACCTGTTTGACTCAGAAATTGAGAGCTATACATACCAAGTACCAACAACCATGTTGGTATTTGCTATTGTCTGATTATTGATATTTACTGCTAACTGACCAACACACATGCGGTCTAAAATAGTTGCAGCGTCTCCAGTTTAAACAATCGTGTCTTATTTTTTTATAAAATATTTGTAGTAAGTTAGTGTAACATTTAAATTATGCTACAAAAAAATATGTGAGAAAAATTCTAACACATTTCAAAACACAAGCAAACTCATTTTTAGTTAATATATTGGTGAATGACAATGTAATTAGGCTGACAAGTGCAAATTAATTTGGTTTGGAATACAGGGATATGGCATGACAGAGGCAGGGCCCGTTTTGGCAATGTGTTTGGCATTCGCCAAGGAACCATTTGAGATAAAATCAGGAGCTTGTGGAACTGTTGTTAGGAATGCAGAGATGAAAATTGTCGACCCTGAGACCGGTGCGTCTCTTCCCAGGAACCAGCCCGGAGAAATTTGCATTAGAGGAGACCAAATCATGAAAGGTATATATATATATATAGAGAGAGAGAGAGAGAGACTATTGTCATTACTAAAGTACTCTGTGACGTTTCTAGTATCCTAATTTATAAATACAATTGATACAAATTCAGGTTACCTCAATGACCCGGAGGCCACTAAGAGAACCATAGACAAAGAAGGATGGTTACACACAGGAGACATCGGATACATTGATGACGATGAAGAGCTCTTCATCGTTGACAGGTTGAAGGAACTGATCAAATACAAAGGCTTTCAGGTTGCTCCTGCAGAACTTGAAGCATTGCTACTCAACCATCCCAACATCTCCGATGCAGCTGTGGTCGCGTAAGTTACATAATTTAAGTAATTTCTACTCTACTTATACACTGTTGGCTTCAATTATATTTATTGATGTGACAATGTCACATTTTGCAGAGGAAAAGACGAGCAGGCCGGAGAGGTTCCTGTCGCATTTGTTGTTAGATCCAATGGTTCGGAGATTAGTGAGGACGAGATCAAGCAATACATTTCAAAACAGGTCGGGATGTTTTTTCTTTAGCTTGTGAAGATTGGTGGTTTTATTTATTAGTATTGTTGATACTGATCAATGTATATATATGTTGCGAAATGTGATGGGGATGCAGGTTGTGTTCTATAAGAGAATAAACCGAGTGTACTTCATTGAAGCAATTCCTAAGGCACCATCTGGCAAAATCTTGAGGAAGGACTTGAGAGCCAAGCTGGCGGCTGGCCTTGCAAATTAAATTAGTAGATAATTTTTCTTTTTTATATATCGAGCACAATTCAATATCAAGATTTAGATTTGTATCTCGATTGTATTGTTCCTACAAAAAAAAAAAAGACTTATTTATTATGACTTTTGATTTGATGAAATTAAAATGTTTGTAAATGTGGAGTTACGAAATTCACGAGTGAGTACTTATGGATGGTGGATATGATCATATTTGGTGTTACATTCTTAGGTCATGGTGTAACTTTTATATGTCTACTTCCTTTGTTTTAAGATGAGAGTCTATATTTTAATACTGGTAAATATTAAGGACAGGCGCATAAAAGTGGTTGTGGAAATTAGTTGGTGAAGAGAGACTTGAATTGGGTTAAATTGGATTGTGATGGGGCCTCCAAGGCCAGCCCTGGTAGTGGTAAAGCCCCTTTCCGAGGAGTTTTTCGAGATCATTGGAGTAAATGGTTGCGGGGTTTTACAGGCTACATATACATACTGAGACCAGTACGGTCACGGTCTCAGAATTCACTGGCCTCCCAAGAAGGCCTCTTGATCGCTTTGAAGGAGAGATGGCGTGGAGTTGATGTTTCAATTGATTCTAAGATTGTTATTGGGGCTGTTAAGGGGAGTTCTTCTTGTTCTTGGGAAGCTTATAGCTTTTGATTGATTAACATACCCAACTTATATTTAAAGCTTTACTATGTTATCTGGTTGTAAATCAATTGAAGAATTAACTTAGGTTGATGTTAATTTGTCATCAACCATCATCAATTGAAGGACAATTAGAAATTAAAATAACTTACATAAGCTGCAAGAGCCTTCCATTTCTTATAGAAAAAGCTCATGCAAATTAATGAATAGCGAACAAACAATTAAGGGGAAACACATTTGCACTATATTGCACTCAAAACACCAAACTTACTTTAAGATAATCTAAACTATCCAATTTATGATTCGTCAATATTTTCGCCTGACCAAATTGCTATTCTTCTTCTTCATTTTATCCTTCTTCTCCATCTCCTCCAAATTCTTCATCTCTTCTCCATCTAGTCTCCAATCCCAAAAGTCATCGCAACCATCGCCGAAACCCCTAGTCCACCATCACTCTCCTTCAAAATACCCAATTTTTGTTAAAGTTTTAGTTAATTTTTGCGAAATTGATGTTGATTAGTAAATGGAGATTGATTATTGTTAGGATTTCAATTTGATTTTTTGTGAAATTGATGTCAATTTGATTATATAGAGATTGATTATTGTTAATGTTTTAGTTTGATTTTTGTGAAATTGATGTTGTTTGAGCAAATTTGACTGCGGTCAAACTTAGGCTCAAAACGGTGTCGTCTTGGTCTTCTTCTCCAAGTCAAGGAAAGGAATGAGTCCCAGTCCTGGGTCTTAGGTCTTTGGATTT
>JAYMTK010001190.1:0-17302 GCA_036897405.1 Pelargonium myrrhifolium
TAAAAATTATGTAAATAAGTTAAAACTAAAATTGATATAATTTATAAAAGTCATCGTTATGCCAAAGATTTAAAACAAAAAGTAAAACATTAAATCTAAATTATTCAGTATTCATCACCTTCAAAAAAAAAATTCATCCTCATCGTCAAAAAATTTATAGCCTAAAATATCATTTTTCTCTTCTATATCTGATAACACCAAATCATTTATCTCTTCCTTGTGCTCGTCAACAAGTCGACGTGAAGTTAAATTTTAAGAATTTAGAAGTTCAAAAATTTGTGGAATAAGAAAAGTCATTGTGACTAAACATTTCTTTTTTTTTTTATTTGAAATATGATTGCTTCAATTATAGTTTGAATTTGAATTATACACACACAAAAAACTCTAATTTTTGTACAGTTCACATATAGCGCACCTTTCTTGCGCCTTGCCACGTCGTGTGCCACGCGCCATGGTGCCCAAAAGGCGCGCCTTCTACCTAATGGCACCACACTTGCGCCATAGTGCGCCACGCGCCTTTAACTATAAAGGTCAACTATGAAGGTACTCCAAGTCGAGGATTATTGTATGAAGACAAGGGACATTCTCAAATTGTTGAATACTCAGATTCAGATTGGGTCAGGTTTCCTTCTAGCAAACGTTTTGCATCAGGCTATTGCATAATGTTAGAATGTATATATTTATGATAAGGCTTTTTAGTCTTTTCTATTCTTGTAAAACTCTATATACAAAGTTATTGCATATGTAAAACTTAAATATGTACATTTCATTCTCTCTAACTTAACATTGTATCATAGCACTAAAAGTCGAAAATTGTTTTATGAACACAACCAAGTCTGTTCTCATAACAGCCAACCGATATTCCGAAAGCTCTCTTGATTTTTGATCACATACAAGTGATCACAGAGCATAGGCCGATCTCCATTTCTCATCGATGTCATTTTTTCGACCACCACACACCTCCACGCACTTGCTGGAGTAGTCACTCCAGATCTGACCTTTCCCAGATCTACTCGTTTTAGATCTCATTTTCTAACACAGCTGACACAACCCACATAATCAGACTCATACATGACCGAACAGCCAGTTAGCAGAAATCCATCCGTCGTCGAAGCTCCACTTGTCGTCGCCTTCCGCATGCACCGGCCATTCTCGCAACGCGTTTCCGAGATCAAAACGGGTCCTTCTTCCCCTTCTTTTAGTTAGTTGAGAATAATAATCATATGGGCTGCTTTGGTTGAAATGTGATTTATGGGTAATGGAGTAGAAGATCATTTAACTACGAAAAGTGATGATATTGCTCCTGAAGATAGGGCTCAGTGAAAGAAGACTCATGCTTTATTTTGTAATATTTTGTGGCAATCTATTGATCCAAAGTTGTATATCATTTACAAGGCTTATCACACTTGTAATCAAGTGTGGACAAAGGCTCGAGCTCTTTATACAAATTCAACGCTTTTACACTGTAGTGTCTAACATGCTTAGTCTTAAACAAACTAGGATGATACCATGTTAAGTCAGAGAAAATGAAATCTATGTATTAAAGTTTTGTACAAAAAAGGAAAAGACTAAAACGCCATATCGTATCCTAAATATATATACTCTAACACGCCCCCTAAAACTGGAAGGTTATATGCGCCTAGCTTGTTACAAATATACCCTATGCAAGGCCTTCCGAGAGATTTGGTGAAAATGTCTACTAGTTGGTCTTTGGAGTTGACAAAGCTAGTAGTAATGCACCCTGACATAATATTTTCTCTGATGAAGTGAGGATCAATCTCAATATGTTTTGTCGACCTTTCTTTATGGTAGCTAAGATTGCTTCGGTCCGTCTTTTTGTAGCGACTGTAGCCATGGGTCACTGACCTCTTTACCAACTTGACATCAAAAATGCTTGCATTCTTCATAGGGAGCTTCAAGAGGATATTTATATGGAGCAACCTCCATGTTTTGTTGCTCAGGAGGAGTCTAGACTGGTTTGCAAGCTTAAGCGCTCCCTTTATTGCCTCAAACAATCACTTCGTGCATGGTTTGGGAAAATCAGTACAGTCTTTTAAAAATTTGGCATGATTCATAGTGAGATTGATCACTCGTTCTTTTATCATCACGTCACAAGGAAATTGAATATATCTTGCCGTCTATGTGGATGATATTGTCATCACGAAAAACAATCAGGATGACATTCTTTAGTTGAAAGAATATCTCTTCAAACATTTTCAAACTAAAGACCTTGGTCGTCTAAAGTGCTTCTTAGATATTGAAATCTGGCACGGTAATGGTCTTCTATTAGCGAAAACATGCACTAGACATTCTTGAAGATACAAATGTCAAAATTCTTCCCGAATAAGGGGAGCCTCTAAAAGATCCTGGAAGATATCTTCACACGATGAAAAACTGAATTATCTCACAATTACTCAGTCGAACATCTCATTTGCAGTGAGTGTGGTAAGTCAATTTCTTTGATCTCCATGTAATGGTCATTAGGATGCAGTGGTACACATTCTAAGATACGTTAAAGGCACTACATACCATGGTGTATTATATGAAGATAAAGAACATTCTCAGATCATTGGATACTCGAATGTCGAATTGGGCAGGATCCTCATCAAGTAGACGTTCTACATCAGGATACAATGTAATTGATTGGCGATAATCTAATCTTCTAGAAAAGTAAAAACAATATGTTGTTGCTAGATCTAGTGTAGAACCTGAATATCGGGCTATGACCCTAGCTACGTGTAAACTCATTTGGTTAAAATAACTTCTTCGGGAGTTACAATTTGTGAAAGTTTCTCAAATGAAACTGATATGTGACAACCTGCTCTATATATTGCGTCTAATCTCGTATTTCATTAAAGAACAAAACATATTGAGATTGATTATCACTTCATTAGGGAAAAGATTATATCATGGTGCATTACTACTAGCTTTGTCAACTTCACAGACCAGCTAGCAAACATTTTCACCATCTCCCCGAGGGACTCGCATAAGCTATATTTGTAACAAGTCGGGCGCATATAACCCTACGCTCCAACTTGAGGGAGAGTGTTAGAATGTATATATTTATGATAGGTTAGGGCTTTTTAGTCTTTTCCTTTCTTGTACAACTCTCTATATAAAGTAATTGCTTATGTAAAACATCAATATGTAGATTTCATTCTCTCTGACTTAACACATAATGATTGTTGATAATCTTATATCTTGAAAAAGTAATAAGCAAGACTTGGTTGCTATGTCCAGTGTAGAAGTTGAATATGAGCTATGGCTTTGGCAACTTGTGAGATTATCTAGTTGAAACAACTCCTTCAAGAGTTTAAGTTTGTGGATTTTACTCAAATGAAACGTATATGTGACAATCAGACAACTATTTTTTTTATAATATAATACATTAAATTTCTTGTACACGCATCAACCAAAGCAAGGCTTATATATTATTTGTAAACACTTATTATGGGGCGAGCTTCAAAGGAGGTTATTTATGAAAGAGAATTTTGTAGCAGCATCTTTCACTATAATAGAATAGTAATTTTTGTATCTTATGCCATTCTACATATTGCTTCAAATCTCGTGTTTCATGAGAGAACCAAGCACATCGAAATCGAATGTCATTTTATCGAAGAAAAAATTATGTCAGAATGTGTTGCCACTAGATTCATCAATTCCATAGACTAGTTGGTAGATGTTTTCACCAATCTCTCTGAGATCCTCGAATAGACTACATTTGTAACAAGCTTAATAGGTTGACAATCAGCATTAATAGGTTGATCTTATTTCCTTGTACAGTCTAGTATTCTCTTGTATAAAGAGAGGTTGGTATATTGAATAAGTCGCTACTTATTATTCATTCTCAACAGAGAATGGTATGGTAGGATGATCTCAGCACTGTGACACGTGTCCTATGCTAGTTATTTGTTCCTAACCTCGGTCATTATAGTGAAAATTATCAACAAAAGTATCATAGTAATTAAGATCTCTTGTTAATTTGCTAATAGAAAAAAAGATTGAAAGGGCATTCAGGGACATAAAGAACAAAATCTTAGAATAATGAAGGGGTCCACTTTACCATTCAATTATTGAGGAAGAATAAGACGGGTTAGTTTTATTGTACCAAAGCCAAAAGATTCCAACGTGTTGGCAAAGAGTCACATTATATAGGGACGATAACTCAACTAAATGAGAAAAAAGGTTTTTTCTTATCAGAGATGTGGTCTGAGACACCAAAATCTGAAACTCTAAGTCCAATTGTAGGACACAAGGTGAGATATGCAATAGAATGACCAGTTTGAGCTACGAAAGTAGTAGAAAATGAGAGTTACTTAGACGCTTAGTACTGGAGATAGTCCTCAAAATTTTATACATTATCAATATAATTACGCTTAAACCAATATATCAAGCAAATAGGATATAAAAGGCCAAAACATGTGAAATAATGTCCAGTGAACATGTGAAATATTGCTCTAAATAATCTTTCTGCATCGTGTCGAACTGTGGCGGTGTGCAGAGTTTCTCTGGTGACCAACTTTTGTCTCCTAGTAGATTGGAGACTTCTGAACTCAAATATGATGGCAGTGAGAAGAAAGGATGGAAAGAAGAAAAAAAATGTAGATTTCGATATGATAGAATGTTGAGCAGTTGCGGTAGAAGCACATGGCGGTGGTTCTGACGGTGGACTTTTGGTTTCCTACCGATTGGCACTCCCTGAGTCGAATGGTACTAGCAGTGACTCAAACAAAGTTTGGGAACAAAAGGAATCAAAGATAATGGTGACTTGACAGTTCCTCCGTTGAAGGTGCATGGCGGAAAGGAATTCGATGACGTTTCTCAGAGGCGAACAATTGAAGCTCTTTGGCCCTTGATACGTGATTAGATTATAGAGAACTATTGGAACGAGCCCTCCTATGCTTAAAACAGATCAACAGACCTCAATTATGCCAGACTTTCATTTTGTAGGCTCTTATAACAGGTTTGAAGGAAAGGATATGTGTTGTATCATTAATTTTACATACATCCAATTTATACATGTGGACCTATTCTACAGAATGAAATAATTCCTAAATTGTAGCCTCGTCAATCCATAACATTCTGCTATAATATCTTATTTGAAAGGGCAACTATAAAGATTCTCACAATTTTGATCAATCCAATAGGAACAAACTTATTTGGTTTAGACATGAGGGTTGTATTTGTAGGACTAGAAGTCCATGGATGTCATAGTTATAATTTTCGCTCTCATTGTTTCAGCTGTCTTATTGCCTCACCTATCTCGCAGTCTTTTGTAAGTTCAATAATACTTGTAATAGTTATAAGTTCAATACTTCAATACTTCAATTAGTCTTTTATCATTTTAATGATAGTTAAATTTTTTTGCGTTTACTGCATTTGTTCTTATTAGTGTTTTTCTTTTTGGCAAGGTTAGACTAGGGGTAGACTAAATAAACTAATTAATCTTTTATGTGTTCAACTATACTCAAATTTCTTGTTCTTATTTGATCTAATGATTTTCAATCATTAGTAATTAGTATGTCTGTGGAAATTTTCGTAAAAACGAGAAAAATAACTTTATGTTGGTAAAGCCGATCCAGCTTCCACGCTAGAACCAGAATGGGCCAGCCCACAAGTTGGGCCGCGCAGCAAGCCTCCCCAAAACCTTCAACTCAACAGGGTCCAAGGAAGATGACTTCACAGACAAAGCAACGACCCCACATAACAGCCAGAGATTGGGGATCAACCCTCATATAAATAGTGCAACGCAAACAGTAAGAAGGTAAGAATAAATGGTTTATAATACTAATTTACCGAGCAAGGATATAATCTAATTTAGGCACCGGAGGTTTCCAACCGGAGAAGTCTTGTTTTGCAGGTGTAAGTAAGTCTGTAACTAGAGACAGCCGAAGCTCGTAGGTAGTTTGCTTGGGCCAATTGGTGGAGCAACACTTTCCATTCCAATATATGAAAAGAAAATAGTCATACCAAACAGTAGAATAACCTTTATGGCTAGAATACAAAATTGATTCTACCTTTTCCAAATAGACTAACAAGAATGACTATTCGACTAGAAAAACATTCTGTTGGAACACTCATTCCATTCCATTCCATTTCATTCTCGTGTACTAAAAATAGGCTAAGTAATAAGGTAAAGACAGTTCGTTTTATTTACAGCATAGTGCATGCTTTGGATCCAACTCATAAGAAACTCCAACAAGTTTGAGCCTTATAAACACAATATACCATTTGTTCCTTGTTCAAATATTTCTAACACAATGTGTGAAACACCTTATGCACATGGTTCATTAATTCACATATTCTTGTCTTCCTCAATGTACAGATCTGCTAGCCTAGGTTGGGATATATGTATTTCTCAATATGTGTGGACATATTTTAGTAGATCATGAATGACAACATACCCTCAAAAGGAACTAAGTAGACTCAGATGATACATAAGTCTTTATATAACTGTTTGAGTGATATTCATGGTCCAAGGATACATACCTGTGATTACAGCACTGTGACGAGCCCCACAAGATACAATTTTTGCATGTGTATTGTCCAGATTCGTAGACTCCAAAAGCCTTGGGACAATCTGGGTTAGAAATTAAGAGATAGTCAACCAAATAAATTCCTTGCAAGCAAAACAACAGTGCATACATAATACATTATACTTTTATCTCCATCAAATCGAAGGAGCAAGTAAAATTAATTTAGGGCTTACCTCAGCTTGATCAACCCCAGTTCCTAACTGCCCAAATTGATTCCCACCAAATGCATACACGGCACCATCAGCGGAAATACATACAGTGTGCCAGAGCCCTGCAGCAACTCCCTCTATCCTAATGCCCAGTAAGGAAGATACACAAGCTGGACTCAATTCATCATCTGTACTTCCTTGCCCGCACTTAAAAATAAAATAAAAACAGAACGACAACGGAAGTATGTTAGTCCATTAAAAACCAGAAAACAAAAATGTAATAGATATTAAAAAGGAATAGAATAGATTATCTTCTTTTTTAGAGTGAACTTCATCTTGAACATCTACAGTGCTTTATTCGCCACCATATCTACTTTACCTACATACTGATCCTGAACATAGTCAATATTTCAAACTCCAGCTAGAGTCTAGGATGGATATAAGGATTACAATAAGTACTAGTTGCTGGGGTACAGCAAAATTTCAATAGCGAATTATAAGGCCAGTGTATACGTAATTTTAACCTATCAATGACTTTTGCAACCAATAATACAGATATGTCTAAGGATGAAATGGTATATTACCTCAACTAAGGTGAATCAGTAATCACGTATACCTGGAGCACGGTGCTTCACAACAAAAACATTAACCAGACAATTCTTAAATAAGGTATCCACAGTTCCAAACTAAACCTTAATACATATAAGAGGCTACAGGTAATTAACTTATTGCTAAGAATTAGACTTCAATGAACTTGCAGATGTTCAGCAGTGAAATCTCATTAAAAGTATGATGATTGAAGCTTATATATTCTTTCTTACATATTGAGGCAAGTGATGAACAGTTTAATGTTATTATTTACTTATTGACAATGAAGATACATAGATGAAGATAAATTCATGTACAAACCAGAACTTTAATGAACAATAGATAATTTCCCGGGCAGTCACTGATATCATGCACTGAAGCTAACCCTATTAGCACAGCCATGAACCATATGAATGGTGACCACATAATTAGATTCATATACCACATAAGATAAACGTCTTGAATAAAGACAAATGGTGCTTTTCCAAATAGAAAAAGAGGACAGTCAATGAGAAAATTTAAGTGGTCCAGAGTGAGTCACCTGTCCATAAAGTCCCCAACCAAAAGTGAGTAGTGCTCCAGCATCTGTGAATTCATGAAATAATATAGGGGGAAAAGCTTCATCATATATGCAAAATCAACCATATTTAAATGGAAAAACAGTTCAGACTACTGCATCAAATAGGTATGCTATCATTCCAATCTAGATCAAAGATCTTTTGTAATCCAACTCATAGTCTCATACTAGTAATGTCATAGGACTGAATCCTATCAGGTGTGGACCCACCTCCATTGACTTGGATGTTATATATGGTCATTGATTCACAGTTGCTATTTGCATAGATAATCACTAAAAGTTAGATGCTTACTATCACCATACAAGATAAAGATTAAAAAAAATTGCTGCTAACTCTCAGACTAAATTCCAAGTTTAAGAACACCAACCTACATTACAAGAAAAAGTGTATTGCTTACTTGTTAGCTTGTGTGTAGCCTCCAATATTCTATATTTCTACCCCCCACTTGCAATATCTTATTTGTTTTCCATGTGGGTTCCAAATTGCCGTAGTTAGTTGCCATGTTATGATCCTCAATCAAAATGATTATATTACTCTCCATTCACTTTTCTGTTTCTTTCAGTCTTGTGATTTTTAATCCCCAAATTTAATCTCAATTCTCAAAGACAACATGTATCCTTTCTTGCTATCAGATGTGCCAACCTCGACATACTTAAGAGAGTACATAGACATATAATTGCATAATATTTAATTATCCAGAAATTTTCAGCTTCCATCTCTTTCAATCCAAGATAATTCGATTCAGCCTAACCAGTCAAAAGCTACGAAGCACCGACACTCTCCTCCATCAGAGTGTCGGTGTCCGACAGTGAATCAGACACAACACGCTTCTGATACGTGTCCGATTTGCGTAATCAGGCACGACCCGTGACCGACACGCTTCCGACACGTGTCCGACACACTTCCGATACGTGTCTGACATGCGGATCGGTAATTAAAAACGAAAAATAATTGAAAAATAAATTTGACATGTTTCCGATACGTCCCCTCCAACGCGTCCCCGACACTTAATGTCCGATTTTCTAAATTAAAAATATATTTTTTCATCATTTTGAATGTTCTTTTCAAATAAAAAGCGTAAGTTATCTTTCTGTAAGTTGTAATAACTTACTTTTTTACTGTTTATTTGTGGACAATATTGTGGGCTGTAATAACTTGGTTTGCATATATGATTTGTTATGTTAATGAGATTACTAGTTTATTTGATTTGATCAATTCATTTGCTAGTTTAAAATGGACTCTTTTACTTATAAGATGTTACTTTTAGTTTGATATATTATGAAGTTTAATTTAAGTACAATTAAAAAAATCATAAATAAGCATAAACTTTTTATAATATATATATATAATTAAAAAATGAACGTGTCGTAACATGTCAATGTGTTGTAGTTTTTTGAAAATGACAAATTGCGCGTCCGAGTCGCATTGCAAATTGTGTCGGTATCATGCAATATAGGTCAAAAGTAGAAGAAAATGGGCACCTGTGATCACAGCACTATGTCTCCCACCACATGCAATTGCCTTCACATAACTTCCAGGAACTCTATATGATCCTTCTGAAGTAATGCTTCCTCGAGAAAATGCTGCAGACATATCATTTCCATAAGAAGATGACTCGACACAAGGCACTGGATGAGGAGAGGACACCATACGTATACGGGAGCCCAAGCCGAGCTGCCCCTCTCCTCCATAACCCCAACCCCACACCTGTCCTATATCTGAAACTTTGAAAAAACATATTACATTAAGTTCCATCCTCGATAAATGGATGTCATAGCTTCAAGTGCTTCAATTCAAGACATAACAGTAAAAGAAACTGACAATGCAAAGAGAATTGTGATCATAGTTGTGCCTCAGGTAAATCATCAATTAGTATATAGTGGATATACCTGACAGTGCAAGAGAATGGCGACCACCAGCAGCAACACTGGCAATCCTTACACCTGGGTTCAGTGTTACTAGACATGGAAATGCTGAGAGGATCTCATCACTTGAAGTTGAACTTTCAGCTGCCTGTTTAGCTGTTGAAAGTCTTCTTCTCTTTGTACTTTCCTCTCCACCCCCTTTATTGTCAATCACTGACATAGTTCCACCCCCGGATTTTGAGCCTTGAGAGCGAGGACTCACTGCAGCAAGTTTTCTTTTCATCATAAAATCCACAAAAAGTAAAGATATTTCATTGATTTTCATGGTTAAGTGGCCAATTTGACATTACCCTGTTCTGTCAAAAATAGACTTGATCTTTCATATGCATCCTTCTCTGAGCCTCTCCCGGTAGTTGGATCTCCAAAGACCTTCCCAGAGGGAACACACTCCTTCCATCCCCATGTGTAAACTTCAGCATTATCTGTGTTTAAAGAAAAAAGGATATTTACTGTTTCACTCAAGACTGAGTGATAATGGTTGTGGTGTATGTACAAACACAGAGAGAGCAACATGAACAACATTAGCTACCTACATAACCATCATTTATGACCTTTACATTATGTTTGGATCTTGGAAAAATTAGAGGAAAGCAAAGTATATCGAGAAAGAAATTTTAGGCAATTAGTAACTCATTGTCAAAATTTAACCATCCATTGTACATTTTCTTAATTTGTCCACATCAATGAGCTACAAAACTATGTTTTCTTCACCACATATATACGACTGAGAAGTCAGGATTACCTGTAACAGCAATACAATGGGCCCAACCTGCTGCAGCTTTAAGTATCAAAGCATCAGTTGGGAGAGGGAAAGCCTCTGGAGTTTCCTGAAGAAAGTGAAATTAAATGTAAGGTGAATTTTTCTACAAAGAAGAAGAAGAGTTCCAAGAATAAGAGGATCAGATGGTACTGCACTACCCCATGTTTCCCGGATGTCAAGTAGCTTTGTCCTAGATCATCTGTTGAACCCCATGTAATGAGTTTCCCGGACTCTGGTTGAAAATAAACAAGCATGAGAAGAGAACACAACCATTTCATATACACATATAACAGAAGTATATATGGCACACATACACGGAAAAAAAAACACCTAATCAAGCTTGAATTGGAGCCATAAAAATGTAGGCAACTGATCAAAGCCATGACAGAAAAGCCACATTTTACAATGTAATTGAAATTGGCTAGTTGACTTAGTGAGGCCAATAAACAAATTCAACTGAAAATATATAATGGGAAATATATAATGGGAAATGAATTTGAAACAACTAAATATCATATCTTTTTCAACTTCATTAAAATATATGAGTGCTAAAAAAAGAAAATACAATGGCAATCAGTTGGATTAAGAAACTAAATTGGACATAAACGATCAATAGCCACCCAATAGAAGAAAACTCGCAAAATTGATTGAATTAAGCAAGAAAGGGAATGGTTTTGTTGGCACTGTGTAGTTAATAATATAAAATGAGGTTATAGTTAAAAGCCATAAACTGCCTGAAAATTCCTCAACCACACATTGAGTAGTTGAAGAGGACAAATGGAACAAAACAAACTGAACATAGAGTTAGATATCTTCATAAAACAATTAAGAAATTCCACAAACACACAAGTGTTCTGTTACCGACAAAACGAAGTACATTGAATTTTCTGATATCATAACATTAATTACAATGTTTCAGACAAAAATAAGATCGAGACTCTCAGCCGGACACAGTTCATTATCGCCATCGAGTTGTATTCACCAGAACTCTGCAGAGGCAAATGTGCTTAAAACACCCAATTTCTGCTGCCAATACTGGCTTTCCGTCAACTCCATCCACCGCATTTCAAACAGTGAGAAACCAAAATCATCGATGTTGGAGAAGAAAACAGATTAACAGTAATTAAAAGAGAAGAAGGTACCAGAAATGGCCATGGCGAATCCGCAACCGCCGCCGCAAACGTCCTTCCAAGAGTAACTAGAGGCAGCAGACGTCGCCTCCGGGAGCCTGACGGCGAGCGGGGATAGTAGCGGCGAACGCTGCGGCAGAGCTCCGGGCAAGTATCCCCACATGAACACCAGCTTCTCCTTAGCGTCCTCCTCCTCCATCTTCACCACCTCGCCTCCGTTCATGGCGGCTTCTAGAACCAGAAGAGAACGAGAGTGAGTCTTCGCTGGGTCGTTTTCGAGCTCGAGAGAAATGTGTGGGCTGGTTTGTTGGTTGGTTGGTTGGTTGGTTGGTTGGGCCTTAGAAGCAGCGTTGTGGGATAGTGCCCTAATTTGCTGCAGAGCGTATCATTTTCACGAGAATGGGGTGTGCCACGTAGGATGCTGTCGTGGCTATGAGGACACGTGGCGAAATAGTGGCCAGTAGAGGGCCTCGGCCATTTCTAGCCAGGAGTTTGCTGGAAGTTTCTGGAAGGTCTGTGCTCTAGGGAGTACAGACGTCATGCGTGGTAGCTAGCGTGTATGCCTTGAGATGGCGCCACGTGTTGGGCTCCTCCACTGGCGGAGACCCAATCTTTTTTAAATGACACGTGCCCGCCTGAGAGGGCCAAGAAGGATTTTCACGCGTCACGTGTGGGGGACTGGAATCATAATAATTGATTGACATTTATAGATTTTGTTTTACGTATTTTCATGAAATTTGACATTTATGTCTCTGCATTTTTAGATAATGTCGACAATGAGTCACAACATGAAAGTCTATCGTCCAAATTTCACATAGCTAAAATAAACATGTTAAATTATAGGGTTTATTGTATGTACACTACTTTAATTTGATCAAAATTAAATGTTGGCATTCTACTTTCTATTTTAGTTTTTTCAAATTCTTAATTTGTAATTTTTATAAAAAAAAATTCAAATTGACCAGTTATAGCACGTTAAGTTTGTCCACGTAAACTACTTGCCACGTCACCTTTACGTCACCGCCAAACTCACAAAAACGGCGTCGTTTTTCTTCTTCTTCTTCTTCTTCTTCTTCGACCTTCGCCACCGGAGCACGATTCGCCGCCGCGGCCTCCGCCACGTCCGAATCCAAGCAACAAACATCTGATCTGATCTGATCTCGATGGGACAATGAAAAAGAAACCCTAGAAAAAATGGTGGCTCTGTCGCGAAACGAATCAGAGTCTGGCTTCTCTCCACCTCCACACTCGTCCATGGCGGACACAACCCCAAACTCTAACCTTAACCCTAAGATCTCTCCCTACTACCAGACGTGCGTCGCGCACCACGACGTCGTCACCAGCGACTGGCTCGAGCAGACCCAGGCTGCCGTCAGTCGTGAGCAATGGAGGATGTGAAGATCCAACCGGGTGATTTAGATCTGTGCCTTACGCCGACTTTACCGATCAAAAAATCACCGGTGAAAATTTGGCGGTCGGAGACGCCGTCGATGAACTCGAAGGAGTCGGAGACGGCGATGTGCTACGCTCACTAAATCGCCGCTGATGATCACAAGTTATTGAACCTCATCGTCTGAAGAAGAAGAAGGCAACTATGAAAAACGACGTAGTTTTTATGGATTCGACGGTAACGTGGACAGTGGCGTGGCAAGTAGTTTACGTGGACAAGTTTAACCTGCTAACTGCTATAGCAAGTCAATTGGAGTTTTTTTAATAAAAATTACAAGTCAATGGTTAGAAAAAGCTGAAACATGAGTAAATGGTCAATATTTAATTATGAAAAAGTCAAATAGATGTACATACAAGTAACCCAAAATTAGAATGCAACTTTGAGTAGATAAATCTTCGGGGATTTTTTTTTTTTTTTTTTTTTTTTTGTTTTTTATCCCTAAATTGGGACTTAATTTGGGAAAAATGCAGCTTCCTGCAAAATTAAGAAAATTAGCACTCTTTTTTTCTATTAATTTTTTAAGGGTTTAACACCAAACTATTTGGCATTAAGCCCTTAAGACCAAAAAATTTGGCGCTAAGTCATCCCCCGGCGTTGTAAGCTTCGACAACCCAGATTCATTATTTTAATCAGACTTTAGCGCCAAATATTTTGGCGTTAAGCTATTTTTTATTTTTATTTTTATTTTTTTGACCTTTAGTGCCAATATATTTGGCACTAAGCCATATTTAAATTTTTGTATTACTTTTTTCCACCTTAGCAACATAAACTTTGGCGTTGTTATGAAATTGATAAGAGAAATAACAAAAATAATGAATACAAGAATAAGAGACAAAAGAAATAGGGAGATGCGAGATTTTATTCATAGCTTTCAAAACTTGTAATTGATACAATATAAGACCCTTTATATAGGAATAAATAACCTAGTCTACTCCTATTAGGAATAGAAAATACAATTGATCTATACAACTAGGAAATCCTTTTACTACAAGTAAAAAGAGTTTAGGAGTACTAACACAATTGGACATCCACTCAATTAATTATTCATAACATGTATCATATTCATGGATAACAAACTAAACTTAGGTGTATTTTAGAGCAGTGATATTTTCTAGAAATCCAAAGAGTCCATTAGGCCAATTGCTTAGCTAGGTTTTTAGTTACCCTTTTGTAATAGTATGTTCTAAGGATCGACCGTCCTAAGTTGCAGACAACTCTCTAGTGAGAATCAATATACATAAGATAACCGAATAATTCACACATAATTAATAAGTGTTAGAACTGTCATCATCCTGAACTCGTAAATGTTCCACACCTTGAATCCCAATCATAATCTCTTCTAAAACTCACTTTATACATGCTTGTTTGGTCTTACCGAATTTATATTTCATTGTCAACAGTTGCTACAAATCCATTCACATAAATTAGAATTTACTGCTTTTAGTTACATTATTTAATCAAATTGTATTAGTTGCTTCTAGTTAACTGCCTGAGTCCGTGAGGATTTGGTACTTGGATTCTCACGAATCTGTTATTACTAACACAATCGTTATACTTATTGAGAGCCTAACATCGACCTTTTGTACAGATTTAAAAAACATATACATCTTTCTACCGAAAAGGACATAAAATTGTTTAGGGTCTATTCTCCTTGTTAGCCTCCACATCTCCTTAAACATTTCTTAAGAGAAACATGTGAAGAGGACATGCACTTTTTCATATTTGGCTCATTCCTTTCACCGGTTACCAAATATCCAAAGAACTTGCATGTGGTGACCCCGAATGTGCACTTTTCTGGGTTTAGTTTCATTCCAAAATTCTCCAACGTTAAGAAGACTTATTTTACTACTATGTCATCTAGGGGTGCACACGGGCGGATCACCGCCCCGTTTAGCTCTATTTGGTGTCCGCCCGCCCCAAGCGGATTGAAATTTTTTCAATCCGCGAGTCGTCTGCCCAAGTCTATATTGGAGCGGTGTTTTCAATAACGGCTTACA
This sequence comes from Pelargonium myrrhifolium, assembly GCA_036897405.1. Taxonomy (NCBI): domain Eukaryota; kingdom Viridiplantae; phylum Streptophyta; class Magnoliopsida; order Geraniales; family Geraniaceae; genus Pelargonium; species Pelargonium myrrhifolium. Next base: position 15,114 of record JAYMTK010001190.1, read on the forward strand.
AGCGGTCTAGCGGTTAAGCCACTGCCCGAAATCATTGGGCTTGGGCCCATTAACATAAAAATACCATTAGAGTAGGATCACTTGCCTAATCTCCATTACCCAAGTCTAAAACTATTACAAAACCAATGGAATAAGTCAAAGTTATAGAGAACAATCCATATAAACTTAAAGACAGTAAGACATAATAACAAAAGTACAAAACAGTAAAATACTCCAAATTCTGGAGCCCATCAAGTCTTCTTGTCTCCAATCTCCATGTTTTAAGCTTCATTCTTCACTCCATGTCTCCATGTTTAAACATGCAAATATACAAAAAATTTAAACATTTAAACATGCAATTTCAGAAACCAAAAACCTTAATCTACAGAAACAGAAACCCTAATAAAAAATTACATGATCTACAACATTTAAACATGCAATTTCAGAATTACAATTTAAAAACCCTAAATCTAACATGCTCTTACTGAAATCAATCCTTAAGCATATCAATTAAACATTTAAACAAGCAATTTCAGAATCACAATTACCCTAAATCTAACATGCACTTACTGAAATCGACTCTTAAGCATATCAATTAAACATTTAAACATGCAATTTCAGGATCACAATTTAAAAACCCTAAATCTAACATGCCCTTACTGAAATCGATTCTTAAGCATATCAATTAAACATTTAAATATGCAATTTCAGAATCACAATTTAAAAACCCTAACTTTAACATGCAATTAATAAAATCGATTCTTAAGCATATCAATTAAACATTAAACATGCAATTTCAAAATCACAATTTTAGAACCCTAAATCTAACATGCACTTACTAAAATCGATTTTTAAGCATATCAATTAAACATTTAAACATGCAATTTCAGAAATCAAAAACCCTAATCTACAAAAATAGAAACCCTAATAAAAAATTACCTGATCTGCAACGTTTGTCTCCTTGCTCTTGTTCGAATCAAAGGTGCCCTCCATCTCCATGTCAAACAAGCTAATCGAAAAGTTCGAAAGTAACCAAAAACAGAAAAGAACAAACTAAAACTCTAAGTTCCTCAAATAAGGAACCCAATATATATAGCATGAAGAACAACATTTATTCAAAGCAACATTTATTGATTCCATATTTGGAATCGAAATCGTGAAGAGAGAGAAAGATAATTTCCAGAAATTGAGAGAGATTTAAGACTAAAAGAGGAAAGGAGGAATGAATTTGGACAAGAAAATGGGAGAAAGGAGGAGTTGATTGAGTGATTTCAGGAAACTCTTCGTATTCATCTTGAATACGAAGCGCCTAAGGGCTTATGTGGGAGAAAGAGAAGTGAGATGCGCTGTTTGTGTGAGAGATTAAGAGGAAAATAGATTAGAGTTATTAGAAAAATCATTTATATATGTAGTGTAGCGAGGCGGGCGATTAGATCCGCAAAACTCAAAGCCATGACCTGCTTTCCGCCCGTTTAACTAACGGGCTAAATACGCCCTGTCCGCTTGGCAAGCAGTTCATTGGCGAGCGGATTGTGGCGGTTATTGGAGCGGACGATTCAAGCGGTTCAACCGGGTACCGGTTTGGTTTGAACACCCCTAATGTCATCCACATACACTTTCATGTTCTTACCAATCATTCCTTTAAACATATATTTCACCATCCTTTGATTGGTGGCCTCGTGGTTTTTCAATTCAAATGACATTACCTCATAACAATATGTCCCAGTTTTGGGTTAAAAACTACTCCCTCTGTCTTAAAATGAGTGTCCAGCTTGTTTTGCATTTTTGTCCCGAAATGAGTGCTCTCTTTTTCTTAGGAAGTTAGCTATAACATGATTTACCAATAACATCCATATTATAAGTTTTTTAGTATCCCTTGAATTTGTTAAAACACATACTCATGGGGATTCATAAGTAATTATACAATACTCCCTCTATCCCAAAATAAGTGTCTTGTTTCTCTTGAGTTTTTGTTTAAAATGAGTGTCTTATTTCCTTTTCAAGTAAGTTAGTTATGTATGAATTGTCAATAATATCCTTGTATAAAGTTAGTTAGCATCTTTCAACAAATGGTCATGAGGATATATTAGTAAACATACCACACTAACTTATTCTTAATTTTTCTCAAAATGGAAAGGATGACACTCATTTTTTAGACAGATGAAATATTATATATATATATATGGTATAATGTATATCAGTTGACTGAT
>JAYMTK010001191.1:0-17301 GCA_036897405.1 Pelargonium myrrhifolium
TTTGGGTAGCATTGAACGACATTAACTGTTTGGGTATCTGTATATAAGGTTTTTAACAGGTTTGAACACCACATTTTGTGGGGAAATGTTCAAAATACTACGGAAATGCTGCCGAAATTTTTAGAAAATTTAGTTATTATGTGATATATGATTTATGTTTAATTAATATTTGTGTGTTTTGTTGTATAGCTTACATCTGAGGGCAACTTACCTGCTCCCCATCGGGTTTTTGAAAAAACCCATTCTCGACCTGAGGAAGGGTATACATCGGATGACCCGGATGCCCCCCGAGTATTTGTTACACCACAGGCACAAAACGTACATGTAAGTGTAGTTTGTATATGTTACTTTGAAACTACTTTGTACATAACTTACTTTTAAACATTATTTAACAATATTCGTTTATTTACAATATGCAGGAGACGTTCCGTCAGATGGTCCGCGAGACCCAAGATGAGTTGGACGATGTCCAGGCCTTTTATGATTGCGTTGGCGGCCGTAACAAGAAAGGGAGGGTCTATGGACTCGGGTCTGCTGCGAACGAGTACTATGGGAGTCGATCTCGTTCGCAGTCATCAGATGGGGAAGGATCCATGGGAAGTGCGTCCCATGAGACACAAATGCAGGAGATGCGGGCACAGATTGACTACCTTAGGGCTCGTGTTGATCGTGACGAGGAGCGTGCTCGTGCTCCACCCTCTACAGATGACGGTGTCCACCTCCATTCATCTAGCATGAGCCGGCGAGAGATTGTGGATCTCATTGACACAACCAACGCTGCCACAAATGCTCGTCTGGGACGAATTGAGGAGATGATGGCCCGGATGGAGGAGTGGATGAGAGGCCACTCCCCCCGTGATCCTCCACCACCTGATCAGCAGTAGGTTTATGTTACAAATTTGAACGTATGCATGTAATATTAATAATGATAAAAAGCTAACTAATAGGAATTAGAAAATTAATTAATGAGCATGAAAGTGAAGTGCTACTTGCGAAAAACGCCATTTGTGGCTTTTTAATGCATTTGTTGTCAATATGTTAAATGGTCATATCAAGCATCTCTGTGAGCCAGCCAGCTAATAATATAACAAAACACTACTGGCAATTTCTTCAAGTCATTTTACATAAAATTAAGACATTTCTTGTCACGATCTAATTATAGCTCAATTTGGCTAATCATCATAATCTCCTTTTCTTAATTTCTTATTAACCTTAATTGCATGACAGTTCTTGAATCATGGCATTGTCGGTTAACAGAGATTTGGCCACAACAAAACCAACAAATTAAATTATTCCTCTAATCAAATGCAAATCGATCTTAATTGCATGTAATTATATATATGCTCCTACTTGCGGTGGACAAAACTTGAGCACATGCATGCTATAGATTTGCTTTGTTGGATCTTAAATACTCGATTCATTTTTTAAATGAGTGTGTTGTTTATATTTTAAGAAAAATTAAAGAAGAGTTCGTTATACAGTACATTTACTTGTGTATTTCTATAGATGTGAATTGTAATAAACTTAATAAATACTAACTTATTATACGTGGTAATTTATGCTTAAGTGATTTTCTAAATAAGAAATAAGACACTCATTTTTAAACAAAAATGCAAGTGAAACAAAATACTCGTTAAGACAAATCCTTACTTATATAGCCGCAATGTTCAGTAAAACGAAACCACTCCCCCCAGATGGTATCCACATTACAATGAGCATGAAGACCAATATTTTGAGTCTTCAGCTTACGACATGATAACAAGTAACGGTCAACAAAATGAAGAATACACTAAACACACCCCAAAAGAAAATACTAAAATGCAATGTAAATACATATACATCCCGACCAACGAATTCCAACACAACAAGAAAAAAATAAGGACGAGTACATAAATACTTATATCCCAAATCTTGGGGGGAGACAACATGTCGCACCCGCTACTCCAAAGCACAAAAACCGTTGAGCTCTAAATGTCATTATGCACCTCGAAAGTATTCCCTCATTTGTTATTTCCAATCATATCAGGTCTACCTAATGAAGACATGGAGCAAGTGTTAAGAGAATGAATAATACCGAGAAGGAAGAGTCACACTAGTGAACAAGCCAAAGAGCTTGTATGCTAGGACATAATCGAAACTAGTCCGCAGACAAATCTAGCCGGTACTCAAATTCATGTTTGTTAACTTAAGCATCAAAAGAGATTTGATCGGATAAAATAATATTTTGCAAGATAAGATCTAAGAAAGGAGCGGAAGATTCACTAACAGTCACCAAGGAGATTAGTAGAGCATCAAGTCATATTGAATGTCGAATCAGAATCCTAAACGCGTCATTGGTATTATCGATCAAACCCAACTGAATTGCCTCAATGACACAATGCTCAAAAGATTAAAAACAAAATAATTATTACCATGGAAAATCTAGTCTCAACATTGATAGTTAAACCAATCCACCAATCGAACCAGTCAAACTGGTTGGTTAGTTTGGTTTGTAAATCATTGGTTTTAACAACTTCTCTCAAAATCTCCAACTTAGATAAGAATAGAATTAGTCAAGTGGATTAATATGCGGTGCCAAATTCAATTATGCAGCAAAGTAATTATGGCACTCCAAATCCAAATAAATAAGCCCAGCTAGATTCCAAGAAGGAAGAGACTAGCATGGGCATGAGCCATCAACTAATGTAAATAAAAATCAAAAAACCAAACACCAAAATTGTTCTTTCTTTGGTCATCAACTAACAAGAAACTTCACATATTTCAAAGATTTAGTAGAATGTCCACTTCATTTCAATCTCAATTACTGATTTGGCAACCTGCAGCTGAATCATACCCACATGACTTATTGGATCATTGTCTTTTTGCTTCCAAGAAAACCACCCACCATATCATTCTCCATATTCCATAGCCAGCTTTGCTCCAACTAAGCACCAAATATCTCCCAATAAATACCCATTTCCCTTGTTTTCTTGCTTATTCTTCACTACTCATGATCAAGAAAATGGCTCTTCTCCAAGAAAATATGCTCCTCTCTTCATGTCTCATCATGATCTTGTGCATGTCAATGGTTGCTTCTTCCCAGTCTCGCAGCAAGCGTTACACGCCTCCTTCGGTTTCTCCTCGCTTGACCGATCTTTTTAGTCATGTCTCGTTTGATCATAGCTTCTCCAAGTACTTTGGAGGCAACAATGTCCAAGTCACCAACAATGGCTCATCAGCCACTATAGCCCTTGACAAAACCACAGGTCTTGATTCTTGATTCTTGATTTGCTTCAGTGTTTGGTCTTCTTGTTTCTCAATCTCACACTCTTTGTTCGTTCGTTGCAGGGTCCGGATTGAATTCAAGAAATAGATATTACTATGGATTCTTTAGCGCCGCGATCAAGCTGCCCCCGGGACTATCCCCTGGTGTTGTTGTAGCTTTCTACGTAATCAAAAGCTCTTCCTTTAAGTTCTTGCTGATATGGAAACATCATGGTACAAATATGCATAAGCTAACTAGGTTTCATGTGTGTGTATGTATATTCAGATGTCTAATGCAGAGCAGTTCCCACACAATCATGATGAAATAGACATTGAGCTTCTGGGTCATGACAAGAGGAATGATTGGGTGCTCCAAACAAACATTTATGCCAATGGAAGTGTCAGCACAGGAAGGGAAGAGAAATTTTACCTTTGGTTTGACCCCTCAGCACAACACCATCACTACAGCATCCTCTGGAACAACCATCACATATTGTAAGTTAAAGCTATATATATATATTTACAAGAGTACTAATCAAAAAAGTAAGGACCAAAACACGAGGCGCTCACCATTGTGGGGTCTGGAGATGGTCATTTATGTACACAACCTTGCATTACTTTGCACGAGGTTACTTTTACGTAGAAACTGTTTTTTTGAGTCAAACTTGTGACCTCGGTGTAAGCAACAACCTTATTGTTGTCCAACAGATTTTTCTAAGAGGACTTGAACAAAAATTTATGAAAAATCCAGTTTCCAATAATGTGTGACATGATCAAATGTTGCAGGTTCCTAGTAGATAACATACCAGTACGAGAGTTTCCACGAAGGGGAGGCGTCTCTGATGTGTACCCATCGAAGCCTATGTCGATTTATGCAACTATATGGGATGGTTCAGAGTGGGCTACTCATGGAGGAAAATACCCAGTGAACTACAAGTATGCACCATTTGTGGCTTCATTCACAGAAATGAAACTTGGTGGGTGTGTTTGGGACCCAACAGCTTCTGTTCCTTCCTGTGTTAAGGACAGTGATTCGAGGTCGGACCCGGTGGAGGGACAAGAGTTTGTTCAGTTGTCAAAGCAGCAGGTTATGGCCATGGACTGGGCTAGGAGGAAGCTCATGTTCTACTCATATTGTAAAGACACCAGAAGGTTCAAGGTCATGCCACCAGAGTGCAAATAGAAGAAAATAATTACATATTGTTTCCACAAAAATGAATAATGGTTCAGGAACTAGTTTCACATTGGTTGTTGGGAAGATGAGAGACCATGCAACCAATATTCTTTTACTATGTTGGAAGAAAAATGTTACTGGTATAGGTTATATAGCACATTTGACAGAATCAATGAAAAGATTTATAATTTACCAACTTGAATCTTGTCTAGTTTATGTGTATATCAGTGGTTTGTTTATCATTTGTCAACTACTATGACACACTGCAAGACCAATCATGAATCACGAGACATCCCACATTTCTTATGAGCTGCAAGGGTCACTTGTTTCCCGACCATACAGCATAAAAACAACAAGAACCTGCTCATACATTATATAATTGAATACAGAACATTACACTAATTGGGAGGGAGGGTTTGGGGAAAGACTGGAGAAGGAAATCAAATCAGTTTCACAGAGAATCATGCACAAAGCAAGAGAAACAAGATTTATTTATTTGTACTTTTTTATGAGAATCAAGCATAAACTTGTTCATGATTAATCTACAAATCCACCAAACAGAAGAATCATTGTCTCATGTTCAAGTCATTTCACCAAAGCAAGAATGTTTCATCATCGTCGTCGTCGTCTTTACCATATCAAATGTCCAGGTTTACAGCCATGCCGGATTCTTCAAAGGAGTAACAACAGCCTTCACTTGCAAGTAGTTGGTGAGACTGTAAATACCCTTTTCTCTGCCGTGTCCGCTCATCTTGTACCCACCAAAAGGAATTGCTGCATCAAACACATCAAAGCAGTTGACCCACACTGTCCCAACTCGCAATGCGCGAGTCAAGGTGTTGGCAGTGTCTATGTTTCTTGTGAAAACTCCTGCAGCTAGCCCGTAGCTACTGTTATTTGCTCTCTTTATAACTTCCTTAATGTCCCTGAAACAAAGCCGACACCAAGGTTAAATAAAGACCGATTATAATGAGAAGTGTGACGGAAAAGGTTCATAGCTCACTTGAATTTCAAGATAGACTGAACGGGACCAAATATTTCATCCTTTGCTATCAACATGTCGTCCTGATGCAAGTTACGGCTTTGTTAGTCATAATATCTGTAATGATATCTTAATCTTCTAGTTGAGATGATCATTGACATACCTGAACATTTGAGAACACGGTGGGCTTAATATAGAAACCTCTGCTACCAAGTCGCTCTCCTCCAGTTTCAAGTGTGGCTCCACTCTCAACACCAGATCTAATGTACTTCAAGATCTTCTCAAATTGTGTTGAATCAATCTGGTATTTTCGAGTAACAATTGAAACAAATAATCTTTAGACAATTAGCATATTGCATAGTACTTGGAACTAGAAGCAGCGATAGAAATGATGTAATTGACATTTCAGAATTAAAAGTTGAGATCCATCCTGAATCATTTTTATTCACTTCTGAAAGAGGAAAAAAAAAAAAATAGTTGCCGTCTGAAAACGTAACAAGATGCACAATTATCTTCACAATACGGTGTTTGTACAAAGAATTTACCTGAGGACCTTGCTCAATGCCACCCTTGAAAGGATCACCAACAGTGCGTCTCATAGCACGAGCCCTTGCTTTCTCTACAAACTCATCATATACACTTTCGTGCACATAAGTACGAGAGCCAGCACAGCAGCATTGTCCCTGAAGTCAGTGACAGCAGCTGTGATTAGTATCATAGTATGGGACGATTGTTCCGTGAAACTCAACCCCTGTTTTTACAAAAGTAATTTGGTGGGCATACCTGATTAAAGAACAAAGCAAAATGGGCCAGCTCAACAGCCTCGTCTACATCAGCGTCCTCACACACAATGAAAGGAGATTTCCCTCCAAGCTCTAAAGTCACGGGCTTAAGATTGCTTCTTGATGCCAATTCAAGCACAGCCTTACCAGTTTTTGTGGATCCGGTAAAAGCAAGCTGCAAAGAGTACTTAGAATGTAAGATATGCATGTTTTGTGGTAGCATGATCTGCTTCTTCACAATTTACAAGGGGATGGCCTCCATCTTGAGCGGAACATTAATTCTCCCATCAAAGACATATCATGTCATCATTTCCCTATGGAGAACATGATGAACGTTTGTTCCTTTGTTACCTAAACCACCTTTTCTGAGCCCTATGAAAGGACATCATCAACATGTGCCCAATCATTATCAATGTGTTTTTACAGAAACAAAGCAACAAGTCACAAAAGCTTCTAAGGATAAGAAAATCAAACTGTCCACCAGTAGATTGGTTCTAAGGTTCTACCTCTAAATCTACTCTCTAAGCAGAAACGCCTCCAAAAATTTACACCAAATGTCCCCTTCCAATGTACAATAATAGTACCATGCTAAACAAATATAGATGCAAATCCTACATAACCACAGACGCAAAGCCTTAAAGGCTATAGGTACTAACGCCAAACATTCAGTTATACAGGCTTGTAAATGTAAGAGATGATGATACAGTTAGTGACAGCTACAAAAGCAACCAAATTTTTTTTCCTTGCTGCAGTTAAGTCATCTCGAGGAAGAATATGAGAATCAAACTGAAAAGACCATCAACTCTACTACTGTAAATTGACCATATTGTATGTCTAATCTCAAGCAAATGAAGGACTTGTATATATGAACACCAAGTCCGGCAGTGATTATTTAATGAACAATGCTGAACTTCTATTAATTGACTATATGCAGTGAATTCTAGTTCACACGGGTCATTGTTAAAGTTAAACGGTACCTTATCTACTTCCATGTGACTAGCAAGAGCTGCTCCAGCAGTCGTACCAAAACCAGAGATTATGTTCAAAACACCAGGAGGAAGTCCAGCCTGCCACAGAAGAATATGTGGTCAGAATGGAACATATCGCACACGCATGAATATGAAGTTTGCACCTTTTGCCTCTTATCTGCCAAAATTCAAGTGAACTACCTCATGGAAAAGCTTTGATACGTAGAGAGCAGACAGTGGTGTCTGCTCTGCCGTCTTCATAACAATAGTGTTACCACATGCTAATGCAGGCCCAACTTTCCAAGCATACATAAGAAGAGGAAAATTCCAAGGAATAATCTGACCAGCAACACCAATCGGTTCGTGCAAGGTTTGCACATGATGCGATCCATCAGATGGAACCGTGAGACCGTGAATCTTATCCGCCCAACCTAGGGATGAGCAGATAAAAGTTGAGAAGATTCATAAAATCACTCAAGAATATTTATATAATGCACCAAAGATGCATAATACAAAACTTACCAGCATAGTACCGAAACAAGCGTACCATCATCGGCACTTCAATTTTAGCTGCCTGTTCATATGGCTTACCGTTATCCCAAGTCTCAAGAGCTGCAATTTCATCATTATGCTTCTCCATCAAATCAGCAGCTCGCAAAAGTATGCATGATCTTTCCTACATATAAAAATAAAAAAATAAAAAACAAAACAAAGCAATCATAAACTGAACGAAAGTAGTACCTAAAACTTTTGACATTCTAGATGATACTGTAAGTAACAGAATTTAATATAGAATAGTTACATAAGGGGTCATCCTTGGCCATGGCCCTTCATCAAATGCTTTGCGAGCAGCAGCAACTGCCCGATTTATATCTTCTGCATCACCTTCCGCAACATGAGCAATCACGTCGCCTGTCCTAGGGTCCAAAGTAGGAAAAGTTTTCCCTACACCAGAACAAGTCCAATATTTTAGATTCAGTATAATGCTCAGCGAAAATAACGTCAATGAGTAATAGCAAATGCCAAGTGGCTAAGCTAAAATTTAGAAAACAAACTGATGTAGTATTGATCAAAAGTGGGAAAAGTTTTCCCTGGAGCATTTATTAATGATAAGATCAAAAGCACACCTGATGCCGAATCAACAAACTGCCCGTTGATCAAAAGCTGATTATAATGTACGCTAACTTGTGGTTTGATCGGTTCTTCAAGAGCTGCAGCAGTACTGTATCTGCTACATGTTCCTCTAACCAGGTTCGAATTCTTCCCTGAAATAAAATAATTTCAACAATCTGAATACAAAAGGTATGTAAAATGTAATCATAAACTAAGAAGCTGATTTTACTGCAAGCAAGATTCCAATTGAACAAACTCAGTTGAAACAAACAGGTATGATCTACAACAGCACAACCCAGAAAATAATCAGCTTACCCACAAAAACCCCATTTGGATTCAAGGAAAACCCATAAAAGTACATCATGTAAAAATCAAAACTTTACATTCTTTTTCCCAGCAACCAAACAGAAAAAGCTTGACAGGTCATCAGATAAGTGAAACCCAAATCAAAAAACAAAATCAAATGCCCAATTGAAGTGAGAGTCAAATAAAACGATCAACATCAACTACACAAATCACCAAACTTGACAAACCAACAAACAATCGGATTGATCGGAATAACAATGACCAAAAATGAGAAATGGGTTGATATGAAAATAGAACAAAAAGTGACAGACATAACATAAACCAGCAATGAATAAGAAAGTAAAAAACAGGATAAGAATGAAGAACAGAGATGTGACCTGGAGAAAACAGAGCAGAAGCAGAGGAGGAAGTGAAGGAGCGAGAGAGCAGACTAGAGATCCTTCTTGCTACCATGATAACACCAACTCTCTCTTTCTCTTTCTCGAGTGTTTCTGTGTATCAAACGAAATGGGTGTGTATATGAATTCTTGGTAGATATTGTAATATTATATAAATGGATTTTAATCTTATCTTTATCTGAAAATCAGGGATCTTTTTTATGTCAATAATAGATGCATGACTCAACAATCCACTACTATTCAAACAAATTGGGAACCGAAACAAAAAGCTAAGCTATAGTAACTTAATTAATTAAAAAGTAACCGAAGTTGACACTATCCTCTTTCTCACACGCCTTATGTTCTTGTCATTCCCATTATTTCTCAATAAAATCATTTTTTTTAAATGTTCACACATGTCTTGCCTGTTAATTATTCAAATTTGGAGCATCCCAATATTGACGAGTGCTGTTGCATGATTTGTTTATATGCATGGAACGTTACAAATGAATTTGAATTCAAAAAATGAATTATTTAATCTAACAAATTCCTCGATCAGAAAAGAAAAAATTCTAACAAATTCAATCAATTAAGTTGTTTTTTTTTTTGAAATAACTCAGGTCTATTTGCATCATTTTAACCATTAATATGTTTAAATGGTGTTTTTATCCACACAATATTATTTATACAAAACTCAATGTTTTGAAACAGCTTGTTATATTTTTAATGACCTCCTTAAATACCAAATGATAAATTGATTTGGGTAGGTGTTGAAAAAGTGGTTCTCTACATGTGATGGGAGGTACTACTTGGTAGCTCATGTTCATGAATATACACGAGTGTTGGAAAATGAAATTAGCTTTGGATCTAATTTCTCCTGTTATAGAAGCTATTCAAATTAATGAAATTTAATCTTCCATGGAATTCCAAAAGATTTGCCAAAACAAACTTTTTTTATTTAAATTAATACCTAATATTTAAAATTATTTTAATAAAATATTGCCCCGTAATTAATGGGTATACGTGTATATATGAGTTTTCATATTTGGTTTTTTTTGTATATAGTAATTTTTTTTTTTTGATAAAAGCCAAAAGCAACTATTATAAAATACTTAAAGAGGTCCAAGCCTTACATATTTTAGATCTACTTAGCTTAGCCAAAAGGTGGGCCCCATACACAACTTGTCTGTTTGCCCATTTACAAAAAACTGAATTCACACTATTCAAAAGACTTATAATGTCTTGACATAACGACCAGTTGTCCTTGTCCTCAAAACGCCGCCGATTGATATCCCTACACACGTTGAAGGAATCTGTTAATATTACACAATTAGAAATGCCACTATGCTTAATGCAAACAAGAGCGGAAAAGATAGCAGATAACTCTGCTTGGTAAGCATTAGTAGCGTTAACTGGTCTACATAACTTAGCAACCACAGTTCCTTGAGAGTTTAAAAGCTCCCAGCCAATACCACCACTGTCATTTTTGTAAGCACCATCACAAATAAATATAAAATGATAAGGATTCAAAGCAGCATCTTCCAAAGAAGAAACTCTGTCAAGACTGTTAACAACAACAGTCGATCTCCCATAGTTAAGACCATATTCATGATGCTCCTTAGCTTGGTTCCATCTTCTCTGAACCGACTTTGCCATGCAAACCAACTGGCTCTTACCATATTCTGTAACCTGCATCCACTTGAAATCCCTTCCTTCTATACAAAATTTATTCCTTGCTTTCCAAATTTCAAAAGCGAAAACCATAAAGGTTAACAGAGGCATCCAAACCGCAGCTTCAGTCGCCTTGCTTTGAGGTAAACAGACAGATAGCAGGGGTAACAGAGATGAAGTTGCAGAAATTCTAAGAGAAAGGGAGGATGAGAACCAGATTTTATCTCTATCAATACAATGGAAAAGCATATGATCGATGGTCTCCACCTCTTTTGTGCACAAACTACATATATTAGATCTTAAAATACCTCTCCGGCATAGGTTACCTGAGACAGGTAAAGCATTGTTTACACATTTCCAGAGGAAAATTTTTAGCCCCTCTGGCAAAGGACTGAGCCATAGATCTTTCCAACTAAAATTAATAGAGCTAGTTGGCACTCTATTACGAGTCAACTGGAGATGGAAATAACCATTTTTGACATCAAAAGAACCAGACTTGGAACCATTCCAGATAATACGATCAGATGGATTGCCACAAAAAGGTAATCTAACCTTGAGAATGGCTTCCTTCTCCTGCTGAGTAAAGGCATTAGCTATCTTTGACACATCCCAAGCACGAGAGGAAGAATCTATAAGTGACTCAACTTTGGCTTCCTTATCAATGTCTCTGCTATCAGACCAAGTGAAGGTATTATCGCTCGCCCAAACATTATTGAAAATTGAGATAGACTTGTCATCTCCAACTCCCCACTTGGAGTTTGAAATAATAAGATCTCTGCAAGCGCATAAAATTTTCCAAGCCCAAGACGCATAAACAGGAACCTTGGCAAACCAAAGGGAATCATCTTTCCCATATTTGTGGAGGAAAAGCCGATGGACAAGATTATCCGGGTCATTTGCGATTCTCCAGAATTGGCTAGCAAGAAGAATCAGATTAAAATTTTCAACGTCCCTAAGCCCCAGACCTCCCAAACTTTTTGCCAGAAAAAGACGATCCTTCGCAACCCAATGCACTTTCTTTTTGCCAGGCACTCCACTCCACAAGAAATTGAGGATGAAACCATTAAGCCAATTACAGAAGTATTTTGGAAGTTTATAAATATTCATGATGAACTGTAGAAGATCATTAAGAGTTGATTTGATCAAAACCAGTCTACCAGCTTGAGATAAGGAACCCCATTTCCAAGAGCTAAGCTTAGACTCAACTTTTTCCTTAATGAAAGAATGAAGCTCCTTCCTCGTAGCAGAACCAAGGTTTGGGATACCCAAATATTTCCCCGGGCGATGAGTCAAAGACAACGGAAGAATACCTTTAAAGACCCTACGAAAAGTCCTTGGAGTATTAGGGCTGAAAAACCACTCAGACTTCTAAGGATTGATACTCTTCCCAACAGCTATCTCATAATCCCTCAGAATAGACTTAAGAGCTTGACACGAACTCGACGAGGGACGAATAAAAATAAAGAGGTCATCAGCAAAAAGAAGATGATTAATCTTCAAACCTCCTCTCGCAAATTCAAGACCAGGGATGAAATTATCTCTAAGAAGCAAACTCAAGTTAGCCGACAAGCATTCCGCGCAAAGGATAAAAAGGTAAGGGGAAAGGGGATCCCCTTGCCTCAATCCTTGATCCGGACAGAACCAACGAATCGGAGACCCATTGACTAGCACACTGTAGGAGACAGTGGATATGCATTGATAAATCCAACCAAGCCATTTTTCAGGAAACCCCTGAACTTTCATCACTTCCAAAAGAAAGTCCCATCTAATCCTATCGTAAGCCTTACTAATATCCATCTTAAGAGCAGCCTTGAAGCTCTTACTCTTATGGTTCTTTCTAATCTGATGGATAAGCTCATTAGCAATAAGAATGTTATCCTGGATGCGCCTACCCGGAACAAAACCATTTTGGAAAGGGGAGATGAGATCCCCAATGACAAGCTTCAACCTATTGGCAAGGGTCTTTGCAATAATTTTATACAATGTATTACAGAGACTAATAGGTCTAAAATCCGAGGGCGAATACGGGGAATTCTTTTTTGAGATAAGGGCAATTAAAGTCTTATTCACCGCTTTGAGCATGTGTATGTTGTCAATGGAACCATGTCTACTTGTAATCAAGAAAGGAACAAACTAAAGCTGATTCACAATCTCAACCATGCCATATATATATTCGTAACCTCCACTCTCATACTATGCCTCATTGATAAGAATAAGCAAAAGTGTTGGGCGTGCTACGCATCCAAGGAATCCTCCCAGACTTGATTTTCCAGTTTTTCTTAAGACCATCATGCCTCAAAAACTCTTTAATAGGGACATCATCATTGTCGTATCACATTAACATCATTTTCACATCATCACTGAATCATGCCTCCATGTTATCGGGACATCTCTCTTACATCACCATGACATAAAACCAGAAGAAACATTGTCCCGTGTACATCTTTATTTTTTTAATAGTGTAGAAACCTCCTAAAATCATGAGGTATGAGTCATTTTACTACTTTTAAGATTTATTTATATCATTTACCCATTTATTATCTCTCATTTCTCTCTAAAATTATTAATGGTAGACCCCTATTTTCTTTTTTGATCAGAGTAGACTCCTACTTTCACAGTGGTAGAGATTCGTGTTCTCACAGTTAAGATGTGCATTAGGTGTTAAATCCCAAGTACTCGCATGTAGGGGCGAGAAAATTATCCATTATCCAAAACCAAAAATAAATTTGGATAGCAGATAATTGTTTGGTTAAAAATTTTACAAAATTTTGGATACGAATAATACCCGTTAAATATGTAAAATATGGATACCTAGTCATCTTTTTTTTTTTTTTTTTTTTTTTTAAGAAAAAGAAAAAAAGCCCACAAAAGCCCTGTGTTTTCCCCCCCCCGGGGGGGGGCCCCCCAATTTAGTTGTTAGTACCCATAAACTCATAAATCCCACCCCATACCGCTGACAATGAGGCTCGGACCCGAGAGCTCAAAGGGAAATCACAAGTGCTTAACCACTTGGTCCACATGCCTTTGGTATACCTAGTCATCTAAAGTCAACTAATTAACCAATGAGTTGTGTCTTAGTTGACAACACATGTTGAGATTGTGGAAATAGCTGTCAAGTTCGATCCTCACTAAATACAGTTACGAGGATGAATGAGAAAGCTTAACTGTGATTTAACCTCGAACCAGATTAAATTGTTGGTTTACACACCAAAAAATCAACTAAATGTATTAATAATACGACTAATTTATAACTTTCATTTTTAGTCTTTCACCTCACACGGTCATATACTCACGTGGCACACCATCTAGCCTATTCAGAAAATTATTCACTCAAACATAAGTAACTTGGCATCTCATATATCTTACTAGCTAGTTGTCTGTGTGAGTTCAAATTAATCAATCTTTTTTTTTTTCTTTGTCCGATATTTTTATAGATTTTTGCATATAAATAATAAAATCACATTTCTCTCCAAAAAGCATAGAAATAAAAATCATTCCAGTTAGAATTTAAGCACAAAAGTACAAAGTTTTGAAAAGTACCAATAGCATAAGGGAGTGAACAAATAGAATACAAATCATTTCATTCATTTTTAAAGAGAATCCACCTGTTTTCAAGCAAATAAATGAAATTGGAACAAAAATGAAGTTTCTAATTTGAATATTATTAATGAAAAACTTGCTCTCATTGCGTTATACGTTTCTATTTAATGTGAAATATGTAAATGTAAATATTTTCAGTCCATTTCTATTTTTCCTGAAGTCAATTTTCTTATATAACTCTTTAGATGCTTTGGTGTCTGCTTGAAGAAATAAAAATGGTGGTGGGAGTGGGACCAAATTATACACTACATACTTATAATTAGTACTACTATTTTAAGTTTAGGAGTAAGCAATTTTCAATATTGTGGACCCTTGAAAGTGCTCAACACTGCCACTGCAGTGTTGTAGGTCAATAATATTTGTCATCATAAAGTATCATTTGGTTCCAAATTTTTGTGGCCACAAAATTTTCAAGTAGATTTATACTACTACTCTATTTGGTATGTGGTCTAAGTCAAACATATAGTATTGGAACAATCGATCTGACAAAATTAATAATGGTCGCTGAAATTTGTGGCGGACGTGGTTATATATTGATTTGAGGCCAAATTTGGTTCTCGATTTGGTTTGCAATCTTGTGATTGGCTTGCTTGTCCCACACAATTCAATACTCATATTTGGTGCTCCATCTACACCATAATATCTTTCAATTTGGATTTGGTAGAGATTTGAAGGAAACGAAAGGACTAAAATTGATATTTATGTGCATGATACTTATCCACTTTTTATTTTTATTCCGAACTATTTTTTTTTCATCAATCAACACAAAATTAGCATTTTTAAACTATGCTATATTTAGACTAATTCTTATTTGAGCCGGATAAAACTACAAGGACGGTAAAATTCTCCTTACCAAGTTACCAAGTTTTAATGAGCTGCATTACTTGATAATCAAACTTGAGACTTTAAGTTAAAGTTAGCAACGCCTTACATGTAAAGAGAGTGCCGATTTAAAAAAGACTATGATTATATGTACATGTGTCGAGCCCATACGCGGATGAATGAAAAATGTTTAGATAAACATGAAAAAAGTATAAGGTGCAAATATAAGGACAAAAGTGAAACACAACTCTACCAACAAGATTAATGTTTAATTTTAGTACGTAGTTGATGATTAGAGTAATGATGGAGAAGTAACAAAATCGTAGACAAGTAGATCTTAATGGATGATGAGCACGTGGAGGGGCACATGCATGATAATGAAATAGAAATAGTAGTAGTAGTCTACGATGATAAATATAATGAAAAACATCATTGATGTTGATAATAATAATTGTAATCGAGTTAGTGATAAGAGATATATTGAGTTGTCACCACAATTAATACCATATATTTATATATATGGTGATGGTCGTGCGTACATATGTATATATATTGTAGCGATCGATAACCCCAAAGCATGCAAAATCCAATAGAAGCCAGCTATGGCAACACATCAATGACCATGCCTATTGCCTACGTTACGTTAATACACAGTACCTAATATATATACTTAATTGTAAGATTTTAATGTTTTGTGGCCAACCACACTACACGCCACCAATATTTCCACACCCACACCACACCAAATGTTGACTGTCTTGTGTCTATCAATATGCATATATATGCTGCTACCATATATGCACCTCGATCAGGCTCATTTCACCCATGGTCATGGTTATGGTTATGGTTATGGTTATTGACCACATTCATGTTAGCCGGAGCTAGCTTTGCTCCATCATGAGATTCACAGAAAATTTACTTATTAGTTAGATCGAGCAAGCGTGAGCCATTGTCTACTGTGACTGCTCCTTAGCACTGCCATTGCATATTAGCTCGTTCAATAATAACCACCTTGTTGATTTAGATCTTTGGATCGAAAGCGTCACCACATGAAGATCAAGCCTCGTGATCAACGAAGTGTTAAACCAAAAGATGTTTTTGGCTTAATGTTATTCCCAAATAAAAATAGCAAGCGGTTGAAGCAAGCATTTGAAAATCCAAAGTCTGCAAACCTTATATTTAGTTTGTGACTTTGTCTGGTAGGTTTATAATGTTGTAGTTTGATAATATATAACCACCTTGTAATCTTCCATTATGGATGATGGACTTGATGAAAATGGAATGGACCACAATTTGAAAGTATGAAGCATGCATGGTGGTACTGTGTAGTAGCTACTGGGTAGGTAGGCTGGTGTTCTCAGTTCTCACATACATCAATACAATAGTAGTACTCATAAATCATAGTAATTGATGATGGTCTCAGATCGTAGCTGCATGGGCACTTCAGTCCTACCTATGAATTGATTTGATACTACACTACCCTACACTACTTATACATTAAAGGTCCTAGGCTAGGCCTACTACCCTAGCTAGCTAGCTACAGACACTGATCGATGAGTAGGAGCTGTTATGTTGGTTTCTTTCTATATTTGGACCACCCTACGCCTACACCTACACCTACACCTGCAAATCTGCAACAACTTACCAAAGTACAGTTGGTACATAACTAGTACACTACTACTACATCTAAATTGAAATTCACATAAACCACTACTGGAAGTGGGCTTTACAGATAACAACAAAGGTTGAGACTTTAGAGAATCTGTTGATGGTCCAAATTTATAAACCAAAGCCCAATGCATGGCTGAGGCTATGCATACACCATGTATATGAGCCCGGTTTCACCCTCTACTTTATTTTCAGGATAAAAAAATAAAAGTAAAAAGACACAATTTGATCCCTCATTTTTTGTATTTTAATTTGACACAAATTCGTCATTGAACATTTTTTTTTCCTAACAATGGTCTCTGGACTTTCGTGTTTTGATCTAATTTTTTTCATTACATATTATATTAAAAATTCATGAACCAAATCGACTCAATATTTAAAAGTTCAGAGACCAAATTGAGTTCATATTTGAAAATTCAAAGACTATTTATGATTAGAAAAAAGTTTGAGGACCAGGGCGGACCCTGGTAGGATTCCCATTACATGGGGTCAGAGATATTCTGGTAGTTATTTTTGGGTGTCAGTTTGTGATATAAATTTTTTCCAGACAAAATATAACTATAAAATTCAAAATTTTCCACAAAATATGAGGTCA
>JAYMTK010001192.1:0-17298 GCA_036897405.1 Pelargonium myrrhifolium
AGGTGTTAAACAAGTACAACCCCATAACATATATTTTGAGGATTCTCCAATCTCAGTTAAGTAAAACCTTATTCTATGGAAATGAAATCTAGTAGGTGTTCACACGGCACGGCTGGATAGAGGGGGCTCTATTAAGCTAAGCGCAAGGCAGTCAAAACTTTTTATTTGCAACATAAGAACTCGGCGTACCCCTTTTCTCTTGCTCTTGTAAAATGTACCTTTATAGGCAAAGAATTCTTTCTTTTTAGACATATTGTAGTATTTTAGTAGTCAACCTATAATTGACATATCATAAAAACAAACTCCTTGAGCCAGTATATAAAGGAAGGATCCTTAAGGATTGAGTGAAAGGGGTCTACTTGCGTATACAACGGGGCTTTTACGATAACTTGTGGAAATTTATACTTTTAACCTTTTCCATTATCAACAAAAAATTTTAAGAGTAGAAAACTTGCAAGAAATCCTTGTAAAAGGAAGCTTGATTTTGATTAATTAAGTTCAGCTAAAAACTGGAATTTCCGGTGTACAAAGGGGTTAAGTGCTTAAAAGGATCCGTATTATACCCGGATATTTCCAAAAAGACTCGTAGGGGAGACATATAATAAGTGGGGCTCCTGCTTACTTGCCGAATGTGATGTAGATACTAAAGTTATCTGATCTGAACAAAAACCTACTTGAAATTTAGAGAAAAATAGCCTTGAGGATACGTATTCAAGTGAGCTTTAATGCACTCTTTAATAAAGCCCCTTGTTACATAAGAGTTACCTACCAGAGCTCTCGAGTCAATAGAAAATTAATACTTATCAAAAAGTTGTAATTATAAAAACTAAAATCCCCAAGGACTTGAGGCCCTTTTATAAACCCATTTTTTAGTAATTTACTTCTGTATTTATAGAAAGGTCGACACATAAAAATAGGGAAGGCTTCATAAATTAGCAAGAGTTCGGGGTACAATAAGGGACTTCGGGGATTGGTAAACGAGTAGACAAGCTTTAATTAAAGGCACAAGTGTGAGATATTAGATTCCCTTGGACTTTCTTTTAGAGTCCTTTTGTCTCTACCTATTTAGATTAAGGAACTTAAGTATAGCAAAGGTTGAAGAATTTATATTAATTTAGAGCTTTCATGTAATTAACTTCTCTTAAAAATCCATGTAGCGAGGAATGGGAATTCGCTGTAATAATGCAAGCTCTGTTTTCCTAACTACCATGAACTGCTTTTAAAATTACTTTCTATCTGATGGAATGTCACAAATTGTAAGATAGCAGCTTTACCTTAGAGTAGGCCTTAACACTGCGTTATACTTTGCAAATAGTTTAGGAAAAATGCAGTATATAACAAGAAAAGGTTTTTAGTTTCTATTTAACACCTAATCTTTACTTAACTTAGTGCGGGCTTGTAGAGTTCCTATAGAATTCAAGGTAATAGAAAATAGGTGGTAGGAAGATTCGAATCCTGTCTTTATAGTAGATTGAGCCTAGATTCTGTAATATTAGGATGCCTTGAAGTCTATAAAAAGACTTTTCTCCTACAGCATAGAGTTGTTACCTAAAATTAAGATCTTGTACTGCTTTTATTTAAACAGTTTCGACTAAACAGATGCTAGAGTAAAGGCACAGTAAAACCTTTTATAAGTCTAGTGTTTTTTAGAAAAAAGGAATCCCTTTAAGATATTGGTGGGGCTCTCCTACCAGATAATGATAAGAAATATGAAGTCCCCCCCTGTTTATCCTGCTTTAAGATGGATTATTAAAGGCTCCCTTTTACTTCAATTAGTAATTTTGGCAATCTTCTATACCAAAACCAAAAATTCACAATAGTATGACCAGCGATCCCCTTTAGACAGCAGAACCCTGAGATAAGAATACTTTTAGATCTTATTGCTCTTTCTCTTAAAGATAAAGGTTTCGTATTTAAGTGTCAGTGTCTTGACTTAGAATCAATAAAACTCAAATTTCCCGAACTAGTAGTAACAAGATGAACTAAAAAAAGATTAGGTACAAGACGCCGGCTCACAAGATTCCTCACGTAGAAACAGGGTGTTCTGAGGTTTATTATTTGTAATATTATATATAAAATGATTTTTACGAGCAGCCGGAATCTTAAATAATGCAGATCCAAAAAATAAAGCAGATCTGAAGCCGTAAAGCCTCCTTGTGGTTTTAGACGTATAATAGGGACTTGTCAAAAAGAATTTCGTAAGTTCAAATCGTGCCATTACAAAAACCCGTGCATGGTTAATAGCCTATAGAAACGGAAAGACTACAGAACCAAATGACCCGTAATATAAAGGGAAGCCCTGTGTTGCAACGGTTCCAAAACCCTTAAGATAGGATAGCAGCTCAAATTAGGGTCCGTAAAGGGGTTTGATTAAGCTTATTATGAACTACCTAAGAAATTTACTAAGTTCCTCTCTTCACTCATGGATTCGCAAATTACGAGGAGATCCCTGCCTAATTAGTATTTTCTTGAAGCCCTGAGGGGACACCCACCCTGTTTTATTTTATACAGCCGAAAAGCTGTAAATAAATCTAGTACCGCAAAGTAACCAATGGCAATAAGTAAAGAACCTCAATTATCTGAAGCCTGTTATTACTTGAATTAAAAAGGAAAGCTCTATCCTAGCAATCAAGTTTCTTTTTCGTTATAGGAAATCCGTTGTATGGTAAACTTTCTCTTAGTATAAGCTGAAGCTTGATTTGTAATTGTAGACAAGGTAAAAGCGTTAATCGACTTATTGTATAAAAGATTTGTAAAGTTAAAGGAAACCTGGGGTTACTAAAATGTCAAAAATAATGTTTAATGGCGTTTGGTAGGTACGCCAAAGGGAATAAAAATGAGCTGGCTAAAAGCTTGGTATTATTATAAATTTGCGGTACCTACTTTGTAAAGGTAGTGGGTTCCTTAAAATCAAACTTCCCTCCAGGTTCCAACCTAGTAAAAGTCGCAGTGATATCTACCGTATATTACAAGCGGATTGTGGTGTAAATAACTTTATTCTATAGTAAGAATATTATTTGTACTTGAAAGATTTATATAATAGGACGTAACTTGTCTGCACTCTCTCCTGGAGCCTCCCCCTTGGCTTTTACTAATCCAGTCTTTTTTTTAGCTACTTATATATATTCCCTATTCCCCGGACACTTCCACGAGAGTTGAGAGACCCTTTTCCGCTTAGCAGCTGAAGTTACAAAGCAAGCTTCAGATTAGGACTCCTAAAAAAAAGGAT
The DNA here is from genome assembly GCA_036897405.1 of Pelargonium myrrhifolium. Classification (NCBI taxonomy): domain Eukaryota; kingdom Viridiplantae; phylum Streptophyta; class Magnoliopsida; order Geraniales; family Geraniaceae; genus Pelargonium; species Pelargonium myrrhifolium. Next base: position 3,230 of record JAYMTK010001192.1, read on the forward strand.
ACCTCCTTTTCTTAATTAGTTTGTGATGGCATTCATGCTCTTTATAAAACTCTAACAATTCCTATCCTAATTTACAGCAAACCTTTTCTTTTCATAAAGTAGAATTTATACTTATTTAGTTTTTTCTCAAATCCTTCTTAAGAGATAAGTTTATTATGATCATATTAATTAACCTCGCAAACACGTAATATTTGAGATTATATAGGGACTTCCATTGGAATACCCCCTTGGTTGGACTTTTTCTAACATTTGTAATATTTTATTACATAAAGGGTATCTTAAACTAGAGTTTTACCCCTCATACAATTACGAGAGGTCCTTCATCATAGGAGAGTTCCCCTATATTTTTCTTTTTAGGGTTATAGCCTCTAGTTCTAGAACAAAACTTCGGTAAATTTGAAAAGTTACTTATACCGGGCTAGAGGTAGCTTTTAAAAAGGGGCTATACGAGGCAAAGTTCTTAATAAAGAGTTAGGAGCTCCCGTATACTGACAAAGACAAGTTTTTACCATTTAGTTTTAGTTATAGAATCGTAGTAAAATGAAAAGCAACCGCAGGCAGGGCCTAAGCAAGCACTTTTGAAAACTAGATACCTACAAAAATACGTTTGAGAGTACTTACAAATATATGGCTAGGAAGACCTGAGTCTGATATTACTTCTTGAATTTAAACAGCTAGACTTAACTCTCTTTATCAAGGGATCCCCTACATTTGACAGCTAATAGGATTATGTTTATCTGCTTAAAAAATGAACCAAAAGTTTCTTTTGAACTCGCTTGATATAACTTACTTATCTAAGCCTCTGCTAGTAAACTAAAAGTCCTAAAAAAGGACAGGAATTTTCTAAGATTGTATTCTATTCCTTTTTCTAGGCTGTCAGACCCAGAACCTCCTTTTCTTAGCGCTAATATGAGCCTTGCTACTCCCATCTATTTTTCTTTTGTACCTGAAGAAAGTAAACCGAACTGAGATTAATATGCTCCTTAATTAAGGGCTGCACGTTAGGGATAAAATACTTTATAAAAAAGCTGGCAATCCTTGGGGAATATATGACCAAGTTTCTAAAGGATTCTAAGCGGTATCTGACTTACTTAGTGTAAGCTATTCGGTAAAACTGGTACTTGGAAAAGAAAGACCCCGCACTTTTATAAAAAACGAATTTCCTTAGATTTCCTTGATCCTGCTACTTGGCCCGAGAAAGATTGACAATAGAAACCCGGCTCCCTTTCAGTTCCTATCCTGTCTTTACCAGCAAACGGATTACTTTAGTTCTACATACATACTATGGATTCTACTTATCGGAAACAAATGGCTTAGGCCTTAAGTTCAGTGCCCTTTTTTAACCAGAAAGACACGAGTACAGAAACCCAGATAAGCAGGAACCCCCGTCTTATTAATCTTCTATATTTCCCGAGTTCCCGAATAAAAAAAAAAGCACAGAACAAGAAGTCTATCCCCTAGGAATTTCAAGGCCTTGCTTAATTAGAAGTTCTAGAATCCCCCAAGTGTTTTTATTTATTCCGATTTTCTTAGTTCTCGCCGCTAACTTAAAACTTCTCCAAAGGGGTCCTTGTTTAGAAATGGCTTAGGGAAACGCCCTAAAACTTGGCGTATTAAGAAAGTAACAGGTTCAAATTCCCTCTAAGGAAGGCCTTTTCGTGCTATAAACATAAAAAAGGAGCAAGCCTGCCAAGGTAAGTTTGTACCTTATAAAATTCTAACGTTCGTTTTAAGACATTCTATAGACCTACTTTGAGACATATTAGACAAAACCTGGGAAACTAAGACAACCCTTAATTCTTTACTTTTTTTAGCTTTAGAGTGCTCCTTTTTAATTGGAACATTGTAACAACTCTTCCTTTCCGGACACCCCTTTTGTAAACCCTGCTTTCATATTCTTTTCATACCCTTCTACAGAGCTGTCACTTTACTTAATGGCTCTACCTCTCTAAGTCCTTATTAACAAAACCTGTACTCTGTATTTTATTAGGAAAGAGGCCTTTCTTATAACCTGTACCTGCTCTAGTTGCCGCTATAGGCTATACCATTCCTTAGTATAGTACTAAACTCTCGTCTAGCGCTTCACCTCCTCCCTTTTTCATTTACTGGAAATACCTTAAGAAAGTTCCTTTAGCTCTTCCATGAATTGGAAATATTAAACCTAGTCAATTTCTTAAGGGAGCCTCCTTTTTTAGTAAAATAGTCAAAACTTATAACTCCAATAACTAACTTGTACTTTAAACTCCTCCTTTGCTCTGTTGTTATTATCTTAGGGAGGAAACTAATCTAGAGGTAAGTTGTTACCGACGAAGCCCTTATACTATGGATACCCTAAGGTTTTTTAATACCGACACTTATATAAATAGCCCTTAGGCATAAAAAAGTCATAGCTTTTACTAGTCCACAAGTCCCTTAGAGTGTATAATCACTTATAAATAGAGGAGTTAAATCTTGTTGTTATGTTATCATAAAGTCAAGGAGCTCGTAAAGAGAAGGGTATAACACAAATGCAATACGATATCGGTCAAAGGTTCGCCGGCCAGGCTCTATTAAATTCCTCGGTATTCCTTTCTTTATAGTCCTTGCTATCGTATTGACTTAACTAGAAGGGAATACCTACCTTCTTTTTTTTTTTGAAAAGGTTAGTTATTCAGATGAAACATATTCGCTTTTTATACCAATGTCGAGTTAATACATGTCTTTTTTCTTAGGTTTATTTGATACAAGAATCCTATTTATGCTCACCACCCTCTATATAGGACTATATAGGAAACCCTTTATTCATAGCCCTAGTTTTAAACCTTGTAAGGGATTTACGGTAAAGAAAATTAGAATTCTTATTGCATATCTAAGCTTCTACTAGCGGAGCCTTTTCTTCTTAGCCAGCCTTTAGCAGCTGTAAATATTAAAAAAACTTTTCTGAAAAAGACTTACCCCACGCTGTGTCCATATATCGAATTCTTTACACAAGGTTTTAGTCAGTACTCGAAAATATAGATTTCCCTTTTATTCAAAAAATCTTAGAGGAATATAAGTCCTGTTCTGAGACACCTTAAAAAGGGGCTTTAAAGTCAAACACAGAGTATTCTTTTGATCTAATAGGAGCCTCCCATCAGATATATAGTACTGCGCTTACTTTCATTTTAGGCCTTTTCTAAAAACGGATTAATTTAAACAAATAACCTTGGTTAGATCTTTAGGACTACAGCTCTCCAGGATTCTCAATTCCTTAATAAATAGAAAAGTTCATAACTAAAATTCTAAACGGCCCTTGTAAGTTCTATGTAAAAGCAGTAGCCTATTAAACTTCTTCTTACTTTGCTCAGTTTTTGTAGAGAAGTCTTAAAATCTTATAACATTTCCGCTGTTTCACTATGCCCGTTAATTACTGGGAGTTATCCAGGCAAGTTTTAGTTTTTCTAAAAGATAATGCTGTTGGTTGTTTCAAAATAAAGTCTACGTACCGGACTTCCCCCTAACAAACTCCCAAGTAGGCTGCTATTCACCTTAAATAGATCTTGAAATGCTTAAACTGTGGGTTCTTAAAAGCATTAAATAAGCTTTTCGTAGGGAAATTAAGCTGCATTAGATTGAGGTTCTCATAAGCTAAACCTCGGTACTTTATTAAGATTCTTCTATAAAATAGAGTAAAATGAAAGGATACTCGTTTTGTACAAGGAATAATACAAGAGCTAAAAATTCTTTGGCAAATTCCGGCATGTTACTGCTCATGAGGATCGCTAGATATTCACTTTTAGTGTTTGCTATTTTTGAAAATTAACTTTCCTTATGCCAGATGGGAAAGTTTTCGGGCCTTATACACACGTACCTAAAATTTGCACTTTTGTTGTACGTTACTTATTAATATGGTTTTTATAGGGCTATCCCTTAATTTACTACGCCTTATCTAATCGACAAGGTGACTTTTATACTTTATGGATCTTACTTAAAGTAAACCCGGAAACTCTTATAACACGAGTATAATGAATGTCTTCTAACAAGGGAAGACTTCCCAAAAATGCTAAGCTAAAAACGAGCTTTTAATTATAATTATGTTAATTTTTATACTATTAACTATTAAAAAGGCTTTTTTATAAAAAAAGGGAAAAGACTCCTAGGTATTATCTACAAATAACTACTGGATTTTTGTTCTCCTACTCTGGAAAGGAAGGTCATAATAAGTTTTTATTCTTGATATACCATATGCGACATCCAAAAAGTCACTAATTTAAGAAATAGAAATCTGGTGAAAACCCTAAAAACTTCTAAGCAGCACCCGGTACCTTTTACTTTAGGCTTCAGTAAGTCAACAAATAGACCCTAATTCTACTTATTCTAATCTGGATTTTAAAAAGGAGCGTCTTGTGCCCATATTTGCGGAACTGAATTTTGGCTTACGTTTTGTATTTCAGAGTAGCGTTTCCTTTAACTTCGGTCACTTTGCTATTAGTAGAAATCCAGCCTCTAGAACTTTTTTAAATTGTATACTTTTCCTTGTATTTCACAAAAATATTTTATAGATATTCCCGTGAATTTTTTGTAGATAATGAGTATAAAATCCTGACAATTTAACTTGTTACTTTAGAGTTATCTTGCGCACCTTACAATAATCTAGAATCAGGTCGGGCTAAAGTAAAAAAATCTTGAGGGTCCCGCTACAGTACTACTTAAAGCAAATTTTAGAAAAGAACTCTGTAATCTGGTTAACAAGTTTCCTAGAGGTCTGGCATCCCTTATTTTTTCAGAGCAGGTAACAGAATGGAAACAGTTCTTTTTGAACGAGGCTTCTATATTTTATATTTTTTTATAGTAAAGTCTTATTCCTATGATTTTGGTAAGTCCTTAGGATTTTTTTATTTATTAGATAAAGTTGAATATAAAAAGGGGCTCTAAAGGGAATAAACCCCGTAGTTGTGATAAAAAAGAAAGTTCTTGAAAACAGAGCATCCTACTTTTTCACCTACAAATTCTCTTAAGAATACCTTATAAACCTATAAAAACATTTTTGAAGTCCTTTCAAGGCTACCCCCTTATTAAATAAAAGTAATAGAATTTATATGAATCTTTTAAGCGGGTTTTGCAAGTCAGCAGTTTTCTCTGGAATTTTAGCAATACGAGTTTTTCTACCCCTTATAGAAATTAGGAGCACCTCGCCCATAGCTTTTTACAACAAACGGGGTTTAAGTTCTATTTAATTAAGTGTAGCTTCTTTTACGGGTGTTCTGGTCCTGGATATTGAACAGATACTCATTAATTAAAGGTGTCTTATCTCTTCAGTTTTCTTTTGCTCCCCGAACCCAGAATAGGAAATCTATAAGAAAAGGGCTTGTAGGGTTGCCTAAAAGCTTGGGTTAAGCCCTAAAAAACTAAAAGTAGAAGTACTTTTTTTTAGATATTGGCTGGTATGCTAGGGTTCCCTAACCCAAGTAAGCCTTGGCAATAATGTCGGATACCCAGGGCTACGTAACCTGTACAGGGGCGGTTCCCTATTTTGTTTGGTAGCGAGAAGGTTTAATACCTTGATATACAAGAATGCCCTAGGATAAGAATCTCTTCGAAACTTTTTAGTATGCCTTAGACTTTACTTAAAAAGGTTGGGGTTTTTACCTAAGCCAAAAGATTCTCACTCTTTACGTTTTTAATGCCTATAAAAGCGGGGTTTTCGGCTCTTGGATAGAGGGTTTTCCTGAAACTCAATTGAATTGATTTTAAGGCATAAATTAAGATTAATTCTGGCAAAAGGCTTTCTTTATTATGAGCTAAACCCTGACAGAAAAATTATAACATCTATATTTATCCTATTGTCTAGAGACTGCCCGGCTCATTTAGGAATATAACTTACATAACGAGAAATCTAGTATCATTGCTTTTTACCCTACAAAAAACTCAATTTCACTTAGCGAGGCGCCTTCGACATTCCCTCTAAATTGTGTTCGGCCTTCTGTCATCTAAAGGAGTAATAATAAGGGATGGGTCTATTAAAGTATCCGGCTCTTTATTAAGCGATTTCTTTTCATAGACCCCTTTTCAGTATTGTTTGTGTTTAGTAAATTGCAAAGAAATTACCACGCTTGGATCCAGTACACATAGAAGAATCCTTAATAAAAAGGCTTTTTCTTTTAAAAGGTAAATTTTTGTAAATGCTGTCTATTAAATCTTCAACCCGACCCTTAGGGATATCACAGAAGGAGGAAGCTTCAAAATACAAGATTGCGTTGAGACTTTTTTTTTTATAGGAATTCTAGGTCGAAAGTATTTTAAAAAACAAGTCATTTTACAAGGGTAGAAATCTACACGAAGAGGTGTTAAATCGTGTTTAACCTTAGAGAAATGCCGGGGTTCCGAGCGGCCTTTGCCTTGAATAAGTCTACAAGTAAGACCCGAGTTTTAGTTAGAAAGTAATTCGTATTTTCTTGTAAATTTGGTAAACCTTATGCCCCTTTCTTGCTTGTTCCCTATGGGTTCAGTCAGAGTAACCGTTTTAGCTTTTTTATAGAACGGGCGTAAACAGAAGCAGACCGTCCCTTAATGGGATTACCTTTAAACTAGAAATCCTTACTTGAAAACAGGGCTCATTAGGGCGCTCGCTTAGCACTAAAATAGATTGCCGACTTCGTTTTTGGAATTTCCGAGGATTTCCGGAATTATAAAAGCTCGTACTTCTAAGAAAATGGGACCCTTTTTATTACGACTTTCTTGCACTTTTAAGGAATTTTAGAAGCTACCACACTGTAATTACGAATTTCTTTTTTGACCTTGTTAACTAAGAAAAGAAGTTAGTCACATGCACAATAAAAATAAAATACAGCTTTTAGGCGATAAAAAACTTGAAATATCCCAGTACTAACCTCTGCAAAGGACCTTATTTCTCCGCTCTTGAGAAGGGCTAAATTTGTATTTATCGAAAGTTTAGCTACCCTTTATTAAGGTAACGAATTTGACCCTTTTTTTTTTTTTTTGCTTTTCAGAATTACTATACAGATTTAAGTTTCTAGAACCCCTTTTTAAGGTTTGTATTGAGTAAGTTCTAGTAGATAGAAAGCTTTCAAGTTTTATTAAAGGTACAAAATCCTGAGTGTTTTGTGCCGGTAACTGCGTACTATTTGGATTGAGAATTGTTGCGTTAAAGTCCTTCTTAGTAAATAGAAAAGAGTCTAAAATCTCTCCTTTTTAGTTCTAATCCTCCAAGTTCCCGCCTTTGCCTAAAGAAAGAGCTTAAATAAATAGACTTTCAATCCGACCTTCTTTTTCTATACATTCTCTATTGTATTTAGTAGGCATCTGAAGTTATGACTAAAGAGAAGTTAGATCCTGTTTGTATGGTATGTTCATAGTCTAACTAGAGCGTCTTCTAAATCACTTACATAGAATAAATCCACTCTACCTTCCCAAGGACCTACCCCTAGCGGCCACTTCCTTACAAACAAAAAGAGGTCCAGAAAGTAAGACGTTGGATGTTATAGTGTAAGGTTGACTAAACGAAGACTCTCGTGCACTTGCCTCAAGGGCCTCCAATCGGGTAAAAAACTATATATTATCTCTCAATTTTTTCTACTCTCTATTCAGTAACTCCAAAAGCAAAGGAGGCCGTTTACCTAAAAAGAGCACACTATATAATACACTTTTTATTACTATCTAACTAATATAAGATACAAGAATCCCTTGACAAGTAAAAAGGACACGAAATATCGAGTTAAAAGCTTCTAATGTCCAAAAAACACAGTTTAAGAGGTAGAGTTGTTCATGTTTTAGGGCAAGTAAAGAGTCGTACAAAGGTTTTTCTTGTAATTTCTATAGACTTGTTGCCTTGAGTCCTTTTGTTTGGAAGTTTTTCATTAAAGATTTCCGGTTTAAGAGATTTTTTTTTTTAAGAAGTAGATGTTGCTTATTAAGGTATCTATATTTATTAATATACTAGAATGCTTTACCTTTCCTCCGCTTCGCTACGGTCTGGGAAATTCACTATCTCTCATATCTATAGGGCTCTATCCTCCTATAGTAAGAACTACTACGCCCGGAGGGGGGTATACCGTTGAGAACTTTATCTTATCTATGAATTGAACTATCTATTACATACTTGTATAGAATACTAATAGAATAACTTTGACATACTACCTACGTCTATTTAGTTACTACTGTAATACTATAGTTACAAGAAGTACAGGCTTCAACAACACCAGGGCTCATAAGAGTAAGGCTGCAGTACACAGGTTGGAGGAGTAAATACCCTTTTAGAATAAGTAGAATAAGATGAAAGCCAATCGATAAGTTGTAAGAATTCTAATTTCCAAAAATCCAAGGGAGAACCGAGTCTAGCGTTTTGACAAGAGGAGTCTAAGTCATATATAGCTTTTTATTTAAGGGTTTCCCCTTATAAGTAAGGCTCTTATATAGTATCTAGTATCTGACTTGAGCCCTTGCACTTATGTTCTTTCCAGGTTTGATCTAACAATTTCTAAACTCTAGGCTACTTACGAGCTCTCGGTTTTATGTATGTTAATTAGAGAAGTTCTGCTTGATTTCAAAGTCCTTTACCTATTTTACTAAGAATTTCATAAGTAGCTTAATCTATAATAGTAAGTACAAAAGCACTTAGGTAAAGGTCTTCTTTTCTCCTTTATTTCATTTAGTCCCTACAACAAATCCATAAATGGAGTCCTATATGCGAGCTCTTTTTTGTTCTATCTAAGCGATTTTAATTCCTTTTTTCGATCTTGATTATGTAATTTAGCAGATACTCATCTAGTTATAGGTTCATGTTTTCTTAAGAGATGTTTACTGGGAATTGGGAGGTTCTTCTTTGTAAGTCTTTTTCTGGTTGGACTTTACCGATGTTTAAGAGAAAAGTTTAAGGGAGTTGAGAAACAATGTGTGGTGGATAAGGGTTAGGTATTAGCAAGTAAAAAAGACTATAAAAACTCTATACAGCCTTACAACTACCTTAATTAAGGTTTATCTAACTATCTGTAGAGGGAATACTAATATAGGCAAGAATAATATGAATGAGAAAACCTAGGCTAATAAAAGAGGTCTTATTCTTAATATGTATTCTTTTTTCTATAACATTTCTAAAGGACACTTTTTTACAAGGTCATTTTACTAGACTTTAGTAGGTGTTTAAAAGTAAAGACTTTTTTTGTGTTCCTCTGTTTCCGGAATAGTACTAACATTATAACCAATGACATCAGATACATTTGGGAAAGGATCTACCAAGGAAATGAGTAAGCTATTTTTTGGATTTGAACTCGCGGTTTCTAGGAATTTCCTGTATCCTGTTTTGAATCTATCTACACGAAGCTTGTAATAAATAGCAGAGTAAGAAAAAGACTCCCTTTATTTACTTACCAGCAAACCCCAGCAGGGCTATATACTACTTAATTAAAGAATAACTCCCTACAGGCGTCGGCGGTGAGGCAAAGTCCTGGGAATAGAGTTCCTAAAAAGATAGGGGTTCCTACCAATAAGGGCGATATGGAGTAAATAACTGCTTAGGAGTGGAGCTGTAGAAGAGGGGAATTCTCATGCATCTCGATTAGGGATGTAGATAAAACTCCTTATACGATAGCTTACAGCACTGTAGTTTCTATTTCAAAAATAACAAACGAGATTAATTATTAGTCTCTTAAATACATTAACTACTGTAATATCTTTCTTTTAATTCCGACTTTTACTGGCCAAGGTTCCGTCGGCTAAAACCTTAGATTTTTGTTCATATACAAAGTACTTTTCTATATAGAGCTTTTATGACATCTTTTTAGGTAAATACGTTATGGTAGTAAGAAATATATACAAATAGAGTGATAGTTAAAAAAGGTTTTATATAACTAGAATTTTAGTCGTTTTTAGCTTCTTTTTTGGTTTCGCAAGAGTCTAAATTTGAAAATCTTTTAGAAAGGTTAATAGTGTATAGAGGGTTTGCTTTCATGTCCCTTTATAATTTATAAGTCTGGTTAACAAAGAGCTTCACTTAGTAGCATAGAAAGTAAATAATCAATTCAAAATTCCGGTTTATAAACAAAGGAATTAGAAAAAAGAGTAGTAAACAAGGTTATCCAGAGTTTGAATCTGGGTTTCTTCATGCTCCTCAGTTCTAGCTCTGAGGAATTGGTTATCCAACGAGAAAGGTCTAAAGTCTAAAAAATCTCTTACTGCCCCTGTAACTAATACAAGGAATTTAAGATTTTGTAGGGAAGTATATTGACTCCAAAAGCCTCTTATGTATCCAACTACAGCGTACCTAACCATTTTGTACTACTTAACTATCTCAAAGAGTTTCAAACAAATAGGGCTGCATAAAATTTTGAAGTTAATCAAGAGCCTTATAACATAAGCGAAACGCTGGGAGACTTCTTGGTCTACTCTAAAAGTTTCCTTTAAATTGTTAAGTAGGCTTAGTGTAGCTATATAAATCTTTCTAGTAACCTGACATGGAAGCCCTTTTTTTGGAAAAGGGTATCTTGTTTATAACTAACCAGTGTTAGTTACTATATGGGGAGTCCCTAAGGAGGAATCGCATTAAAGACACAAATAAATTTTACTTTTTTAAGGGTGACTTTATAGAGCATAGATATAAGGGTAATCTTTTCTTTTTATGTAGTAAACGGGATTCGAACCTATGATACAAAATAACTTTTTAATTTGAGTGACTGAGGGAAAAGGTAAATACAGAATATCGCTGAAAAAACGTGACTACTAGCTACTAGGTAGATAATTAAAACAATCTGTATACAACCTATCAGTCAATTTATTATGTAACTTTTATAGAAACCTTGTGATACTCAGTAAAGGGGTTCCCTGGCTGGTAGCAACAAAATCAAGCGAAAGAATAAAGCTACTCGCTTTAGGGTTCTTATTCTATTTGTCAACTAAGAAGCTTGCCTATTAAGTTCTTCGTATTAAGCAATTCCGGTACAGAGATATTAAAAATTTGTGGAAAAAGCTAGAGATATATAACTCTAAATACTTTATAACCCTTATATAGAGTTTGCTTATCTACATCTAAATTAGATATTGCCTATCAAAATTGTAATAGTAAATCCCGGATAAGGGGACCCCTGAAGCTTATAGCTAGAAAATAAAATTAGAATTTTCCTTGATTTATTGCTTGATTCCCGAACTTACAAGGGGCGGCAGAGAAGAGTAATAGCAAAACCTGGTGCCGGTTTTTGAAAGAGAAAAGTAAATTTGTATACCCAGTGGGGTGCCTAATAACCAAATAAGGAGATTTTGCTTTTCTGGAGACAGTGCCTATACTAAATCCATCAAGGAATTCCCTTAGTACTCTATAAGAAAGAAGCCCACCCCAGTCCTGCAATCTTATAAAAAAGTACCGACTGATACCGCTTTGAGGTCTTAACACCAACCGAAATCCTTACCTTAAGTCTCTAACTAGGAATAAGCTGTTGTATTATAAGCTGCTGAACAAGTAACTTAAACACTTTTACCGGGGACGGTCGAGGGTTCAAAACCGGTATTCTTGACAGAGGCGGGCCGCTCTTTTCATTTCAAGAAAACTATCCTGTAATCCTAACTTTTTGAGAGGATTCCTTTTGATCGCACGGGCTAGCTGAACGCTCCACACAACACTTATCAAACCTATTTTCATACCACTCCTTGCCGCAGTAATATAAATTTTGCGTATCTTTGGCTAATTATTACTTACTTTTTAAGGGGCCTTTTAGAGGTCCCAAACAAAAGCATATTAACTGAGTACTTTAGTGGCATAAATTTTTAAAGAAGTTAGACTCCCATAATTGTGGGGTGCAGTATCGAAGTAAAAAAAGTAAGTCCGTCTACTCGAAAATTAGAAAACTCAGAGTTCTTCTTAAAAGAGTCAAAAGAATAAGTATAATATAAGTTAGAAATACTTTTTCTATTTAACAAGAGCTTTTTGGGGGTGGTAAGTGGGGGAGTTGAAAGTACAGTTTGTACAATCGACTACAGAATTTTTAGTGGGATTCCTTCTAGTATAGGAAGAGTCCCCTTTGAAATGAAAGGAAAAATATATGACTTTCTGTACCTATTCCCTTTAATGCCTTAAACTCAAATTACTCCAAAAGCCTTTTAGATATGTATTGCCGGAGGTTCTAATTTTTTTCAAACAAGGAATCCTTGGAGGTACTCTCTATTCAAGAGTCTTCTTGACAAGGGAGAGTCTACTATTGGAACTGCAGGAGTATGTAGTTTTGAACAAAGATGTGGCATTACCTAAAGGGAAGATAAATTCTTTTTCTTTAAGAAGGGGATACAAAACCCGCAATACTTCTTATCTTATGTATGCTTTCACCTTCGCTTGCTAATGAATTATACATTTCCCTAACAGGGGATTCCTTGTTAATTGCCGAAGAAAGTAAAAGAAAGCTTTGATATGCAAAAGAGGAAAAAAAGACTCAAGAATTCCGGAAAGTACCTAAGTTTAGTTAATTCAGAACTCTATTCTAAGAAATTAAAGAGGAAAGCTGACATTAGATATTAAAGGCTTTAATATACACAAGCTAGATAGAAACCCCTCTTCCCTTAACACGTTATGCTTTTCTATTTTTCAAAGATTGGATTAACTTGGGAACTTTTCTATCTAAAGAAAGGGGCCCTCTACCCCGGATTTTCCTAAGAACTCTATATTAGAGCTTTCCTTTAACGAAGGAGTTTTCCAGTTTTATAAATGGATGTCACAAGTTCAGGGTCCTGATCCAAACTCTTCAGAATTCCTTATGTTCTAAGTACCAGATTCTAGAAAAGTACATCTGGTAAAACTTCACTTCTACTTCGTTTACTCTCTGTGATTTCATATAAATAAAACTTTGTTACTACTACAGTTCTGCTATTTACTACTGCACGGGTATCGAAAAGCACGTATTACATGTATATCTAAGGAACATCTACGAGGGTTCCGCCTTTAATGAAATGTAAAATGACTGCGGTAAGTTCCTCTCAGGAGACTCTGGCCTGTTTTCGTATTAAATCTGATCCTAATAAAGAAGGGAAAACCTTATTACGCGGGTAAGAGCTTTTTTCAGGATTATAAAGCACACTCCTTTATTTACTTATTAGCATAGGTACAGGGCATAAATCCTGGCCTTTACTTCACAATAGAACAACATAGCGGAATCTTTTATGGTTATTATTTCCTTGAGTAGCTTCTTCTATTTCCGAATTCTGCAAAGAGCTTCGAAACAAATCTTATACTACGCAAGCTAGACTTTGCTGAACTTTTAATATTTTTAATATTTAAGACTCTCATTTCTTTGTCTATTGGATCGGGCGAGTACTCTTAAGGGATTCTTTCTTTTATTGGCAGACGTGTCTTATTCCTCTAAGTAGCGAAAGCTCTCAAAAAGAAGTTTCTCATAAGCGGAGGGGACCCCCTTAACTTTCTACGGTAAGGTTAACCCGGATCCGACTGGAGATTGGAGAGTGAATCCTAAAGGAATACCGTGTATAAAAAAAAGTAGAACTTAACGCGAGGGGGCTCAAAGAGATGTAGCTAAGTGTAAAGAAAATGAGTTTGTTATATAGGAATTCTAAAAAGAGCCTAGGACTCCCGACCGCAGGTAATAACTCTTTTTTTTAAGCTAAGAATCTTTTTAGTGGAATATAAATATACTGGAGGGGCCTTACCCGATAGATTTCGTAAGGGCTTGTTTAACAACGAAAACTCTATGCGAAATTCTTTTTTGATGGCAAGGTTTTTAGGAGCCCCCGATAAACAGCTGTAGAAAGATTTCCTAAGGCAAGAAGTAGGAAACCTGAGTCTAACCCTTTAGCAGGAATTTTTGAGCATATGGATCTCTTTACAAGTTTTATACGGAGTTCCTCTTACTGGATTCCCGGGGTTCCAGACGACCTTTTACATACTTTTATGATTAAATTAAAACTAAAAACTTACTGTAACAGAAACTCAGAGCTGCACAAAGCTGGGCTCAGCTTAAATTCTCCGACTGAAGTAAAGCAATCTTTGAATATCACACCACTAATACCTGGAATTTAAAGTATAAAAAGCTTAGCTATGGAATTCCTACAGCGGCTCCTTGGGAAAATGAGAGTTCCCTTGTTTGTATATCAGTTAATAA
>JAYMTK010001193.1:0-17296 GCA_036897405.1 Pelargonium myrrhifolium
TAGTGGACCTCGTTGGCATATTTATTGATTATAGAGGGACTTCGTTGGTGACATTTTTGTGTGGGGACTTGGCTGGTTAATTTCTGAAAGTTGGGGGACCTGTAGAGTCTTTTTGCCGTTTATTTTAACCGAAATAACACTCTCATCACGCATGTCACATGGCTTAATTTCCTATAAATTTCTCATTTTGCCCTTGTTTTATTCATATTTATATTATTTCTGAAACTCAAATTATTTTCGTTTTTCAGTTTGTTGGTCTGTATCAGACATGACTCAAATTTCCTATAAACTTCTCTCTCTTCCTTTTCACTCCTTTTACCAAACTCCTTTACACTTGTGGAGTTAACAAACAAACCCATCGATCACAGAAAAGTGAGATATTTAGCCGTGGTTATATTTTGAAAACAACAGTACTCCCTCCGTCCCCAAACAAGTGTCTTTCTTTCTAATTTGAGAAAAATTAAAGAGAAGTTAGTTAGTGTGTTATGTTTACTATTGGATCCTCAGGATCATGTGTTGAGAGATCCTAACTAACTTTTTATAAGGGTATTAATGACAATTAATGCATAACTAACTTAGTAGAAAAAGAAACAAGACACTCATTTTGGGACAAAAATGCAAGAGAAACAGGACACTCATTTTGGGACGGAGGGAGTACTATGTAGACAGTCCCATGTGTGTTACCAAAACCAAATTTACACATGAATGACAATCAAATGTGGACCAAGTTTCTCTAGAGAGAAGTGATGTGCCCTCAAATAACATTAACGACAAATTCCTCGTATAAAAATATGCATAGAAGAAAACTGTCTTACCAGTTGCAGCAGTAGACAAAACTTCAGCTCTGTTTGGCAACTAAAGGCATAAGCATCTCCAAAGAAAATTGAAGCTCTCCTGGCAGAAAAAAAGGGTAAGTTACAGTCTTGAACCATATTATAATGATACATGCACTGATAGTTTTATCAATAAATTTAATGAAATCTAATCTATCATAAAATGTTATAGAGTCAAGCCGAGTTGAGCTCGCCTATAATTCACCTGTTTGAGCTCAATCCCAATCTGTGTTAGTGATCACTCGTTGAGCTCAATATAATTTGATCGAGACATGTAATCAACATATCAACTAAACTAGCAATGATTGCCCAAAACTAAATACAAAATCAAACACATCACACAAGATTTAACATCTAACAAACAAATAAGCCCACATAGTTAACCCATCAAAATTGGAATTTTCTTCTCTTTTTTCTTTCCTTTTGGGAGTTGAGATTACCTGTTTAGAGACTATAATATTGGAAAAACAGAAAAAAGAGGGTATTTCAAAATCAAAACTGAACTTAAGAAATCAGAAAATAAATTGGAGTGAGACCAACCTCATCACCTTGCAATGCATGCCATGTCAGTTCAAATGTAAAATTAGCAATATCAATGTTACTAATAGAAGAGTTTCCAGGCAACTAAAACGTGCCGCAAGCATGAATATGCTAACAAAGCAACAGTGGCTACACCTAATGGCTTGGCCTTCCGCTATGAAAGATCAACTTTGTTAGTAGGTTTCATTACTTATAGTGACAGTAGTCTAGTTTCCAGGCAACCGAAGTGTAAATATGCTACAAAATCAACTCTTGCCGAATACATTTTCTTACCAAACCTAAAACTAGAGCCAACCCGGCCGCTGTGGTCCCTGCTGAAACCTACAAATTCACTGACTTAGATTATGTGCAATAATTAGCAATAAACTTCTCATACCCAACTCTAGCTTGAGCCTCTATATTCAGCTCCGTTTCATAATAAATATCATTCTAGAGTTTTTCACACAAATTAAGAAATTATGTGAAAATGAATTATTTAACCTTGTACAAGAGGTTTAACACATAAGAAACAAATAATAAGCTCATATAGCCAACCCTTTCCATATTGAAATTTTGTACTCTATTTTCTTTCCTTTCAGATCTGAGATTACCTATTAAGAGACTAAAATATTGGAAAAATAAAAAAGAGGGTATTTTGAAAAGCAAAAACTGAACTTCAGAAACCAGAAAATAAATTGAAGTGTGGCCAACTTCATCACTATGCTCCATAATACAGTACAAAATACACAAAAATGCATGATATTTCAGTTCAAATGTAAAATTGGCAAAATCAAAGTTACTGATAGTAGTCTCCTTTCCAGGCAATTAAAATGTGCCACAAGTATAATATGCTATGAAAGCAACTGTTGCCTTTCTTGCCAAATACATTTTCTTACCAAACCTAAAAAACTAGAGCCAACCCAGCTGCCACGGTGCAGCCAGAATTTACAAATTCACTGACTTTGATGATGCAATCTAAGTAGCATTAAAATTCTCATACACAACTCTAACTAGAGCTCCTGCTTTCAGCTCAGGTTAGAGTAGCAACAGCTATTAGCATTTACTCCAACTAGCCCACTTCGGGCAGCTCCTACAGTGTTGAATATTTTTATTTGTTGTGATCAAAATTCAACAAACCTTTTAGCATAAAGGACTTGTAGCCACAGCTATAGGACACAAATCATTCAGAAGATATCGGGCGGGCCTATACTCCCCCCTTTTGTGGCAATGTTAGGTGAGTCATATTGTGAAGGGTTAATTACAGTTTCATACCATGTACTACATCTCATTTGCAATCTACTACCCTTAACTACCAGATTAACTTTTTACTACCATGTACTTTCATTTCGTTAACAAATAGGTCTTTCGTCCAAGAAATGTAACAGAAAACGACTTTTTAGTTGTCACGTGCACTGCACATGGATAATTTTTTTTTCTAAATGGCAAAATTGCCCTTCATACTTCTAACATTTCACTACCTTGTACTTCATAGTTCTAACATTTCACTACCCTATACTTCACAATTCTAACATTTCACTACCCTATAACTTCCATCTCCGCCGTCTCGTGCAAGGGGTAGTGAAGGGGTATTTTCTTCTTTCACCCACTTAACAGACGGAAGTTTAACGGCGGAACTATTTTCAACGGTTTGTAAAGTACATGGTAGTGAAAAGTTAATTTGGTAGTTCAGGTTAATGAACTGCAAACGAGGTACAATACAATGTATTAAATTGTAATAAAGACTATTGTGAAAACATAAGGTTAGTTCAACACAAAGCCATCAACCATCAAAATTGTATATATAGATATCTAAACTATCTCCTGTATCCACCAATTCAGAGCTCCTCCTAAATCCCATCAACAATCCCATACCAAAAAAACAACTCCACAATCAAACCCTAAAATGGAATCTGAATTGATCAAAACTTACAAGGATAAGGCAGAGATTTACCACGGCGAAGCTATCTGCAACAAGAAAATCCGCGAAATTCTCGAGAGCCACTCTCTCCCCAATGGTCTGTGTCCAATCGATATCACAGAGTTGGGCCATAACAAACCTGCAGGGTTCGTTTGGATTAAGCAGCAGAAGAAGACCGAGAAGAAGAACCCGCACATCAACAAACTAGTGTCGTATGGTGCTGAGATGACATTTTTCATTGAGAATCATCGGGTGAAGAAAATAACTGGTCTCATGAGCAAGGAGATGCTCATTTGGGTGAACATTGCTGAGATCTGCATTGAAGACCCTGCTTCAGGTAAGATCAAGTTCGCGACTCCTAAAGGCATTACTCGCCAGTTCCCGATTTCGGCATTTCAGATCGAAGAGGTGAAGAATCAGAACTGAAATCATGAAAAATGAGGATTGGAGGAGACGAAGAATATCTAAATAAATCAAATAATGCTTTACTGATTTGAAGAAGCAATATGTGAAAGTAGTTTCTTTTGTTGTTCATTTCTAAACTAATTTAGTGAAGGCTCCGTTTGGATTAACTTTTGTATGAGAATGAGAATCGTTGTTGTTGTCGTTTTCTCTATTTTTTCCATTTTCATTACTATTTCCGTTCTCGTGTAATGTTGTTTGGATCAATCAAATAATGGGAATGACAATCGTTTTTATTTGGGTTAATTGTTTCTGAGTAAAATGTGTATCAGTTGACTGATATAACTTTATATCAGTTGTAACTTAACCAACTAATGAGGTGATGACATCTCATTAAATTTAACTTATACCTACTCAAGTGAATTTGTGGGAGCGAGCGACCCGTCCGTATCCATGATTTTAAATGAGGTGTCACCACCTTATTAGTGCAACTGATATAAAGTTATATCAATCAACTGATGCCCATATTACTCATTGTCTCTACACCCCTTAAACTTTTTTGGAATGTAATGTCGGCCCTCAAACTTTGTTTTTACCTTTTTCGAACCTTAGACTTGTAATTTTTTTCAATTAAACCCAAATTACTTGGTATAACTGGTTAGCGATGTCTGGGTAGGATTTGTGTCGCGTCAGCATCTAGCTCACCTCTTTTGCACTTTCTTGGAATAAGATATTGATTCTTACACTTTAATTTTAACTTTTTCGAACCCTGAACTTGTAATTTTTTTTAATTAAACCCTAATTACATGTTGTAGCCGGTTAGTGATGTCCACATAGAATTTGTTCCTCATCCTTCTCTGCTTCGAGCTCCTCTCCTCACCTACTTCAAGGGCTGGCATTTCGACCCCCCTCCCTCTGCTCCCGAGACATGCTCGGCCTTGTCGACGTCGTCTACGTGACTCTGTTTCTCTTTAATTCAAAAAAATATCTCTCTACGTGACTCTGTTTTTCTTATGCAACTTCTCTTCTGTTCCTTGTGGCTTGTGGCTTGTTTGTTTATAACTGTTAAGTACAATGTTTTTTTAAAGTGACACACAATAAGTATACAATACTTCAATGCTCTATCCAAAGTTTAACGAGAGTGATGGAGTTTTGTGGTTAATGGGTTAGATGATTTGGTGGTGATTTTGTTAGGTTTTAGTTGGGGTTTAGTACATATTACATAATCAACTGTTTGGATTATTTTTGAAGCCTCGAGTTCGAGCCCTTTCACCGATGGGTAGCTCAACCGATAAAAATATAAAAATGTTCCAATTTTGAAATAGACTTTCCAAACAATCTCTAAAATTACACCATTGGCTTAAGCAGTACACCAAAATCAACACAGCCCGCGAAACAGAACCAGAAGTCCAAAAACGACCCAAAATGTCACTGAGGCAAAACATCAAACACCTTGCGCTCCACCGCTCCGTCCTCAGGTTCCTCTCCACACTCCCTTCGCCGGCGCCGCCAGAACCACCCCACCACCACCGCAGCAACCTCCAACCAGACCCACACCCTCTCCTCAGCCAAGACCCGCTCGAGATCTGCTCCTCCATTTGGGTCAAAACCTTCTCGTCTCCACCAAACAAAACCTTCCCCAACCTCACCGGCTTCATCTCCAAGCTCGACCTCTGGGTCCTCGCCTACCAGCGCTCCTGCGCCCACTTCTCCGGCACCTTCCCTCCTCGCGCCGCCATTCGCTCCGACGTTCTCCAAGCCCTCCTCTCCCTCCGGAACGCCGTCGTTCACTGGAAATTCAAATGGAACGACAAGGCCCGCCCGTTTGTCTCCGGTCCGAACAACGAGCCGCTTGTCGATTTGTCCTCGAAACGGAAGCTCCGAGCCTATGTCGATTCCGGTTCGGAGTGTTTTCAGGACCGGATTGTTCAGGAGGTGCTTTTGATGGTCTTGGAGCCTGTTTTCGAAGCTAGGTTTTCGACGAAATCGCACGCTTTCCGGCCCGGGAGGAATGCGCACACTGTTATTCGGACCATTAGGGGCAGCTTTGCAGGGTACTTGTGGTTCTTGAGAGCAGACTTGAGTGCGATTTTCGAGCATTTGGATGCGAATGTGGTGATGAGTTGTCTTCAGAAGGCTGTGAAGGATAGGAAGGTTTTGAATTTGATCAAGTCGGCGCTTAGAGGAACTGTGAAGGTTAAGGAGGAAGACCATGGCGAGAAGAAGAAGAAGCCGAAGAAGAAGAAGACGATTCTTAATCCGAATGAGCCTAAACCAGACCCTTATTGGCTGAGAACTTTCTTTAGTTTTGCTCCGGAAGAGGCTGAGAAGGTACCCTCTTACGGTTACTGTGGTATTCTGAGTCCTTTACTTGCTAATGTGTGTCTTAATGAATTGGACTGTATGATGGAAGAGAAGATTGTTGAGTTTTTTCGACCATCTAAGCTCGATTCAATATGGAAAGATTCAATTCATGATGGTTGTCATAACCCGGCTTGGCCGGAGTTTGTTCCTTCAAGTGGGAAGGAAAAAACTAGAAAAATGGATTATGTTAGATATGGGGGTCATTTCTTGATTGGCATTAGGGGTCCTAGAGATGCTGCTGTGGAGATTCAAAGGGAAATAATTGAATTTTCTGAGAGGAAGTTCGGGTTAGGGTTAGATAACTCGAAAATGGAGATTAAACACATATCTAGAGGAATTCAGTTCTTAGACCATATAATTTCCCGCCGGATTTTACACCCAACTCTTAGGTACATAGGCCATGGAGGTGTAATTGTGAGTGAAAAAGGTGTTGGGACTTCGCTCACAGTTACTGCTAGCTTAGAACAATGTATTCGCCGATTCAGGCAGCTTGAACTTGTTGAGGGTGGTAGGGATCCCGAGCCACTCCCTTGCAAACCGATGCTTTACTCAACTCAAGCTCATAGCAATTCTCAGATGAATAAGTTCCTTGAAACCTTGGCTGATTGGTATAGATTTGCAGATAATCGCAAGGAAATTGTTGGGTTTTGCGCTTATGTGATTCGCAGCTCTTTGGCTAAACTGTATGCTGCAAGGTATAAATTAAGATCTCGAGCCAAGGTATATAAAAATGCATCACGTGATCTCAGCCGTCCACTGAGAAAAAGTGGCAAAAATTCTGAGCCTGAATATGCAGATCTTTTGAGGATGGGACTCGTTGATCCTATTGAAGGCGTTCAATTCTCATACATGTCCTCGATTCCTTCTTGTGATTACACCCCTTTCCCACGGAACTGGATGCCAGATCACGAGCGAGTGCTGCGAGAATATATCAGACTAGACAATCCCAAGTATTTCTGTGAATTGCACAGATCGATAACTCAAAAAGCAAGTTCGCCTCAAGATGAGATATCTGAGATTGTATGGAGAAGCAAGACTTTTGGGATTCAAAGCTTTCAGTCTAATGGTGAAAAAGAAACAATGAATGCTTCAGGAGATGTTGAGAAACCATAATTTTGTTTTGGACGAGTGATTTCTATTATTGGAATCTGATTCCAATGATAGTTAACCATGGTTGTGGGTCTTCATAGAAGGATAGCGCAATGGTCATTATTTGACTTCTTTCTTTTGGCTGCAAGACAGTTTCCATCTTCATAATACACATTTCAATTAGTCATGCTAATACGAGTGCCATCAGAATTATCTCCGAGCAGGTTATGTAAAAATGTGCCTACTTGAAAAGTGGAAATCGAGGTGGGAGATGGGTGTTAAAAGATATGTGAAAATGCTTACTTGAAAATGTGGAAATAGAGGTTGGAGATTGGTGTTACAGGGTATGATAGCATTCACAATTATTCACTAAATGTGGAAATAGAGGTTGGAGTTTGGTGTGACAAGATATGATAGCATTCACAATTGTTCATTATGCGACCCTCAGTTTCATGGAAGGAATTTTGATAATGAAGGAGCTCTTCTTCATGCAGGAAGTTTTAGTCCTGTTTGATTTGTATACTTTTAATTTAAAGGAATCAACATTGTTCACTATGCCTGATAAGTGTTAATATATTACAAGCACCGATATGGTTTTCCAAGTTCAGATTGACAACATTTTGACTTTCCTAAATTCATTTGCATATCATATTCTCTTTCAAATTTCTATAATAACTGCTTCAACATAAGTTCCAAAAATCGTTGCCTTCGTTAAATAATGTCTGCTTGGTGATTACTATTTGTTTTTTTTTTTTTTAACCTGTAACTTTTATATTGATATTGTGCCTCCTTGCTCCATAGGCAATCAAGAAATCTTTACAAGGCTTCGGTCATTCCCATCACCATAAATAAGTGAAAGCTGAGGACTACTGTTCAAACCATATAAGGTTTGTATGCCTCTTCAGAAAGGTTATTTAAAACCCCAGCTCTTATTGAATCTGTCTAAAACCAAGGCTTCCATGGATACCTCATTGATGGAAGTTTTGAGTATGAACGTATATAATCCATTACTCTACATAGGAAGGTTAATCCATCCTGTGAGGCTTAAAATGAACCCATGTAGGATCAAATATAAGGGATGGTTTTCTGGGTTAGAACCAAATATAGTGACAAGATTCTGAATCAATTTAATTCTTAATATAGTACAGAATGGGAAGTTGTCATTCAAATTGAAAGGAAATTGTTGAGCATATAAGTAAAGGTGTGTACATAATTGGACTTCTTATTTATGAAACAACATTAGACAGTAAACACTGTGGCATTAAGTATCCTTGAGATTTTCATAATGCTGCCGCATATCAGCATATGAGGCGTGCATGAATCAAGAGTGTGTAACTCATGCCTTTTCCTGCCAGGAGGAGAGCTTGCAAAAACTTGGAGATGATTTTGCCATAAGTTTGCCAACAGAGCTGAAGTTTATATACTGCTGCAACTGGTAAGGCATTGTTTTCTGCATATTTTTATATATACTTGAAATTTGTGGTTCATGCTGTTTTCCTACTCTGATGTTTCTATTAAAGGCAAATTTATATACTTTAAGTAGACTAAATATTAGTACCTTAGCCCAACAAAACTTTTCCTGGTGGTATAATATAATTCCTACTACATTAATATTCTCTGAAGGGTAATTTTGAATCCCCCCCCCCCAAAAAAAAACGCTCTGTAAAAGGGGAAAAGGGGTTAGGGTTTCATTTCTCGCTCACTAGCAGTAAAGGCGCCGCCGGTGCTGAGACGGAGGTACGGAGGTGATCTACCAAAGCGAGAGGAGAGGGATCGGAAGAAGCAGGAGACGTTCGAGCAGTCGGGGGCAGAGTGAACCGCCAACGACGCGGATTTCGGTGCTGGGGGCTGCGTTTGGGTTGCAATCTGTCAGAGGAACGGGATAGGAGGGACAACTCCGATGGCGGCGGACAAGCTTTTGGCAGATTTTGGTTTACTCATGGTAGAGGAGGAGGAGGAGGGCGGCTTGGATATGGGGCCAACGTCGGCGGAGGTTCAAGCCAGTAAGAAGTCGGTTTGACGTTTGTTGAGTAAGTTCATTTCTGACTCGCTCATTAACTTTAAAATGATGAGTGCTAGAATGGCTTCAGTTTGGAAGCTGGTGGTAGGGTCGGGGCCCACGGATCTAATTAGTTGGGGCGGGTATGGGTTGGCAACCCGATACCAGGGAGCCTAAGTTGCCAGGGAGTCAGAGAGCCCGCCATGGTATGCTATTAGAGATGGCGTGGGTTGAGTAGTGCCGGCGGTATTGGTGCGACAAAGTTGACTCTTCTACCCTATTGGGGGGTTAGGTTGACTTGCTTTGAATAGGGCATACAACCTTGTAAGGTTTGGGGCTTCAGCACTGATAAAACGAGGAGTTGGTTGTGTAGTCAGACCTGGGATACTGAGTAGCTAGCTTTCTAGAATTTCTTTGTATCCTGTTAAATAACTATTTTTCTTAATGAAATTATTTCATTTCCTATCAAAAAAAAAAAAAAAAAAACTCTCAAGGGTATATCAATCTTCTTACTCTCTCTCTCTTATTAGAAAAAAGAGGAAAAAATTAGACACATAAACTGTGTAGCTAAAGAAACTTTGCCCGCTGATGCGTCTGTTTTTCTTGGTCAACATGGTGCACTAGAATGTCGCTTGTCGTTGTCCACGTATGAAATTCTCCATTTCTTAATTCTCTTGCCCAACGTTGCTAGCCAAATTCACCTCCAATGTCAAGGCTCGCCGAACCTGTGACTTGCCAAGGTAAACACACCAAAGTAACTTTGGGCGCGACCTATGACTCAGGATGTGCGCAATGGCTTTGAGCGTCGGCAAGCTACATTGGATGTTGCCGAAGGCATTGGGGGTGTTATTGGCGTTGGGTGCGTGCAATTGCTTTGGGCGCCGCCAAGCGATGTTGGACGGCTTTGGACGCGTTCGCGTGACCGGTCGAGCGTGTTGGGTACGTAACCTTAGGCGGGTCTCGTTGTCGAGAAGCTTGATGACGTGGTGCTCGGGCACCACATGTCACCTCGTAATTCGTCGGTTAAACTTATGATTTTTTATGTATCATCACCAACAATTGTTTATCATTCATGTGTAAATTTGGTTTTGGTAACACACGGGAGAAATTACTATAGTACTACTGTTTTCAATATATAACCACGTCTGAAATTTACATATCTCAATTTTTGGTGATGGTATATGCTAATAGTTGAACTCATAAAATGCAAATTTCGTCTTTAATATTTTCGTACAACTATTCTTAAACACATGAAGTGGATCTAAAATGTACTCGGGGGATTGCTGAATCATTAGTGAGAAAGGCACATGTGTTGTCATGATTTTATGTCATATTAGCTTCAGGTCATTGTTAATGTTTATGTTGGATCTGGAAAATTTGGTTTCCTCTCTTGAGAATTTTACTATGCCTTTTACATTCCCTTTGATTCTCTAGGATGACTTCAGAGACATTTGAAAGTAACTAGAAAAAAAGGTGTAAAGAATGAAAAAAGACAATTTGAGCAATTTAATACTATACCATATTAGAATTTTTTTATTTCTATTTCCATTATTGTTCAAGCACATATTTTTCCTGATGACGTAAACTGGTGTTGTATTCTAAAAACTCTGCTAATGACATTGAACTTTAGGAAATTAGTTTAGAATGGAATAACAAAATAAACTACTTTCACATCTTGCTTCTTCAAATCTGTAAAGCATTATTTGATTTATTTAGGTATTCTGCGTCTCCCTGAATCCTTATTTTTGATGACTGCAGTTCTTACTCTTCATGTCAGTGTTCTGCACCTCTTAGATCTGAAATGCCGAGACTGGGAACTGGCGAGTTATACCTCTAGGAGTTGTAAACTTGATCTTACCTGAAGTAGGGTCTTCAATGCAGATATCAGCAATGTTCACCCAAATGAGCATCTCCTTGCTCATGAGACCAGTTACATTCTTCAACCGACCCTTCTCAATGAAAAATGTCATCTCAGCACCATACGACACTAGTTTGTTGATGTGCGGGTTCTTCTTCTCGGTCTTCTTCTCCTGCTTAATCCAAACGAACCCTGCAGGTTTGTTATGGCCCAACTCTACGATATCTATTGGACACAAACCATTCGGGAGAGAGTGGCTCTCCAGAATTTCGCGCATTTTCTTGTTGCAAACAGCTTCGCCGTGGTAAATCTCAGCCTTATCCTTGTAAGTCTTGATCAATTCAGATTCCATTTTCGGGTTTGATTGTGGAGTTGTTTTTTTTGTTATGGTATGGGATTGTTAATGGGATTTAGGAGGAGCTCTGAATTGGTGGAAACAGGAGATAGTTTACATCTCTATATATACAATTTTGAATGATTTGTGTCTCATATCTTCTGAATGATTTGTGTCCTACAGCTGTGCCTACGAGTTCTTTATGCTAAAAGGTATGTTGAATTTTGATCACAGCAAATAGAAATATTCTACACTGTAGGAGCTGCCCAAAGTTGGCTAGTTGGAGTAAATGCTAATAGCTAAAGCAGGAGCTCTAGTTATAGTTGTGTATGAGAACTTTAATGCTAGTTAGATTGCATCGTCAAAGTCAGTGAATTTGTAAATTCTGGCTGCACCGTGGCGGCTGGGTTGGCTCTAGGTTTTTTAGGTTTGGTAAGAAAATGTATTTGGCAAGAAAGGCAACAGTTAACCAATAAGAGTGGCGCAGTTGGTTAATCCAGCTGTGTGAGTGGGATTAGGTCTCAGGATCGATCACTCAACACATCTTTGGTAGTGGTGGTGTAAGAGACCACTTTGGTGCAGTAAGGTGCTAAAAGCCATAATCTAGGGTTAAGAGGCAAAGTCTCTTTTTTGAACTCTATTGGTTCCTTGTTCAAACTTGTATATATACGCTTTGAAGGTTCCTTAGGCCGTTGCAAGATAGGATTTAGGCCGTTGCAAGATAGGATTTCAGTACCTTTCTGTATCAGAAAAGACAGGCAACCGTTGCTTTCATAGCGTATTATGCTTATGGCACATTTTAGTTGCCTGGAAAGTAGACTACAATCAGTAACTTTGATTTTGCCAATTTTACATTTGAACTGAAATATCATGCATTTTTGTGTATTCTGTACTGTATTATGGAGCATGGTGATGAAGTTGACCACACTTCAGTTTATTTTCTGGTTTCTGAAGTTCAGTTTTTGCTTTTCAAAATACCCTCTTTTTTATTTTTCCAATATTTTAGTCTCTTAATAGGTAATATCAGATCTGAAAGGAAAGAAAATAGAGAACAAAATTTCAGTATGGAAAGAGTTGGCTATATGGGCTTATTATTTGTTTCTTATGTGTTAAATCTCTTGTACAAGCTTAAATAAGTCATTTTTACGTAATTTCTTAATTTGTGTGAAAAACTCTAGAGTGATACTTATTATGAAACGAGCTTAATAGAGGCTCAAGCTAGAGTTGGGTATGAGAATTTTATTGCTAATTATTGCACATCATCTAACTCAGTTAATTTGTAGGTTTCAGCAGGGACCACAGCGGTCGGGTTGGCTCTAGTTTCATGTTTGGTAAGAAAATGTATGGGGTAATTACATAAAACGCTTTTGAACTATGCGTTTTTACAAATTGCACTCTTAAATTTTGGTTTATGATTTTAAGCACTTCTGATGTATGAAAAGGTGTTTTCGTCAATTATGTTAGACAGAAAATGTCACTGTTCATGTCATGTGCCCAACGACCAATTTTGTTGTTGAAATTCTCAAAATACCATTCTTTAATCTAACTTCGCCGGAAAATCAAGGGTCTTTCCGGAATATTCATTATTTTGCCGATAATTTCATAAACTCATTGGCAATTTCATAACAACTATTACATATCATTTTTATAACTCGTTTTCATAGCAATTTGTTTTGATCAACAATTGGTACCCTATATATTGAATCCAAAAATGAAAAAAAAGAGTACAAATCCCATAAGGCTAAATTTCCAAACCAAAAAACAAAAGAATGAAAAACTAAGCTCAAGCCAACCCAACACATAGCAACAACAATGACAGAAAAAGAAACTAAACACCAACGATAATAATTATGGGATTGGAACACCAAACAGAGAAAGAAACCAAAGAACCATCGACCACAACGGCTGAGAAAATGGAGTAGCAAACACTTTGGGATTTTGTCATAAAAAAAAAACCAAGGAATTATGAGCAAACCAAATATGCCACAAAGTTATGGAACGTGAGGAAGTGAACGGAGACGAGCTGGAGAGACACGACGAGCAAATATGAGGTTGGCGAGCCCATATCAGAGAAGACTAAGGGGCGGTGGCTTCGCGGGCTGTTCCCTTCAGATCTCGGCGTAAGCTTGCCGACTTATCGTCCTCCGGCCACCTTCGTCTCAGCGCCGTCGTCGGAAGAGGGAGAGTGGAGGTGAGGAGAGGGTGAGGAGGGTTTCAGATATTTAGTTTTTTTTTTAATAATTTAATTTAATTTTTATAATTTATATTGTAAAAATAAAGAAAAACAAAAAATATGGGTAATTTGGTCATTTTACCCTTCAAGAAACGGTGTCATAGACGGAACGGAATCATCTTTTCATACATCATGGGTGCTTAAAGCAATAAATCAAACTTTAAGAGTGCAATTTATGAAAATGCTTAGTTCAGAGGTGCTTTCTGTAATTATTCAAAATATGTTTGGCAGAGTTGATTTTGTAGCATACTTTGGTTGACTGGAAACTAGACTACCGTCACTATCAGTAATGTACTGAATGTAATTTTACTAAAATAGCACACACTTCAGTCTAATTTTCATCTTCCAAAATATGCTTAAGAAGTTTTTTTTTTTCTTCATAGCGGGGGCCATGGAAGCCATTGACCGCATCAATGGCGACTATGTTGCTATGCTAGTCTCTCTTTTTATTACTGTATAGGTTGTCTTAGTGCTTGTTTATTTTGCCTGAATGCTCCGTTAAGGAGGCTTCACATCAGATTTTCATTAAGTCAATTTTTGCCAACTATGATCTCTCTTGTTTGTTAACCCAGGGAAAAATCGACTTAACGGAACTTAATACTGAAAACTCCAGTGGGAATTCCAGTAGATAGCCAAATTCTCCTAGACCAAAATTGGTCCAAGAGGAAACAGTAACTCCAGTATGTATGCCTAAATAACTAAAATGACCTTGTAAAGAAGAGAGTATAGAGGGTGGAGAAGGGTGAACCAACGGCTCTATTTTGAATTTCATGTTCTGATTACAACAACAACAAAAATTGAACAAAAGCAAATCGAATTTACAACCCAAAATCCTAATAAATGTACAAAATCAAACCCTAAAAATAAGAAACGCCGACAAGAAAGAGAAACAACGAGGAGAGGTGAAGGTTTTGGTGTGGCAGAGATGGAGGCTGCAGGTGCGGCGGAGCCGGAGCCGGAGTCGGAGGAGTGTGTTGAAGAAGGGAAGGAGATGAGTTATGTAAGTGAGAGAGAGTGGGGTAGGTAGATTAGGTTTTCTATTTTTAAATTTTTTATTTTTAGGGATAATTGGATATAC
This sequence comes from Pelargonium myrrhifolium, assembly GCA_036897405.1. Lineage (NCBI taxonomy): Eukaryota > Viridiplantae > Streptophyta > Magnoliopsida > Geraniales > Geraniaceae > Pelargonium > Pelargonium myrrhifolium. The sequence continues at coordinate 14,628 of JAYMTK010001193.1, forward strand.
TCCCTCGAAGTTTAAGCGTTTTGCACATACACCCCTAATGAATAAAAGGGTATTTTAGTCATTTTACAACAAAATTAAAAATTCAACGACAAAATCGGTGCTGCGTAACATTGAGTGCGTGTTTACTAACATAAATTCATTAGGGGATTTATGTGCAAAACACTTAAACTTTGAGTGAGGTATCTGTAATTATCCCAAAGTTAAAATAAAATTTAAGATATCCATGTGCGAAACGTGTAAAGTACATGAGATTCATGTGCAATTACTTCTACAATTAATTTTACATACGCAAGTATAAGTATTATTTTACATAATTTATTTTGTATAAAAAAAATTATATTTGTTTTAACAAAAACCAATATTAGAATTTATGGTGACCAAAAATAATTCATCAAGCCCATTGATATGTGAATCACAAAACAATAACATTAAAATTTAACATTTATACAATAATTGAATTTAAGTTATCAAGTTTCTTAAAGGATAAACTTGATGGTTAAGGTAGTTTGTTTGTTTTTTTTCCACACTTGGATTCGACACTCAAGATATATTCTATTGAATGCACCAAAATGATGTATAACATGTAGTCTTAAAAAGTTTTCCATGAAGAATTATTATTATTGCGCAAAATTTTGCATGAAGACACCGTTATTGCTCAACTAAATTGCTAATAATATTATGGGGTAATTAAAGGTTACTATCCTATTAGATTTCAATTTATCATGTTACTAACTTAAAGAATTTCTTTTTTCATGTAACTACCCTGTTAGATCTAAATTGTGTTTCCGTCCATTTTGTCCGTTAATTTTAACGAAATTTGACTCTCTAATAGGGTAGTAACGTGATGGAAAAAAATCTAACAGGGTAGTAACGTGGTGGAAAAATATCTAACAGGATAGTAACTTGATGGAAAAAAATCTAACAGGGTAATAACGCGATGAAAAAAATCTAACAGGGTAGTAACATGATAAGACAAGGTAGTAACGTGTTATTACCTCTAATATTATCCATTAGCCAGTCGATAGGGTTGTTCATTTGGAATGACATGGACAATTCAAAAATTAATTTTTTAAAAATTAAAAATAAATACTTTTAAGGAAAGAAAATTAAAATAATATTTATTTGGAGTATTTTATTTAAAAAGAAAAACAATTAAGATTTATGTGATTTATGAAGAATTGGATGAATAATTACGAAATTCATCATACCTAAAGTACTAATAAAAATGATCTAAGGTAGGAAGCGCAAAGTGTCAAAAAACGGACTCTCTTGCCTTGTGCAAGCTCTCCTAAGTTGTAGGAGCTATGTGGAGTTTTTTTTTTTGGTAATATGGAGACTAGGACTAGGGTTAGGGTTTGTGAGGGAACCTAGAGTCTATAAAATACCGACGGCTTGAGAAAGAGGCATGACAACATTTCTGGAGACGGCGGTGCACAGTGGTATTGCATCGGCTTCTTAACTGGGCTCGGTGTATCAAGGCTCTCACAAAGGGAAGAGCGGGTAGGCAGCGAGTATTTTCAGGAAGCAGACGACCTCAGAGAAACGCTGGTCACTTGTGGTGCGGGAAGGAATACAAGAAGCGGATTGAGATCATGGATGATCGGTTGGAACGTCGGATGCGAGAGATGACGGTGCGGGAGGAGGAGGAGGAGGTCTGTGTGGATCTCCGCTCGTTGGCAGTATCGATTTGGCGTGAAGGTGTTCACGTATGGATGGTGGTGGGATGATCCCTCACTAAGGCTCTCATTCACTTTGCTTACATGCAGGACACGTTATTATTGGTATGGCGTTCGACTTATGGGTCTTAGGCGTCCGAGGTGGTGGGGTCTGGCGGGGGAAGGGGGAATATTTCGTTTTCCTTTTGAATTCCAAAACAAGGAGGATGTTCGCAGGGTGATTTGTGATGGTCCTTGGCTGCTTAACGACCATGTGCTAGTGCCTAAACTACTAGAACCGGAGGACGTGCCGAAAACGGTGGACTTGTGGTACTGAGTTTCTTGGTTCAGGTGCGAAGGCTTTCGGCGGGATGACGCACAAAGGAAGCATGCAGGTTGATTGGGAATACGGTTGGCCGATTCGAGGAGTCATACCCGCTGAACTTCAATGGAGGGTAGAAATCGTATGTGCGTATTAGGGTATCGATGGATGTGAGGAATCCCCTGTGGCGTCAGATGAAAGTTCGGAAGTCAAACATGAGGGATCACTGTGTAGAGTTTGCTTATGAGAAATGGACATTGATTTGCTACTACTATGGGATACTGGGCCACGACGACGAGCACTGCGAGATTCGGAAGGCTATGGCTGGAGTAGAGTACAAGCGAGCCTACGGGAGGTGGCTCAAGGCGAGTTGGGGGTCGCAGAGCCTGACGAGGGGACAAATGTGGATCAGATCGGGATAGAGCAAGCTAGAGGATTGGGAGGTGGAAAATTTTTATAAGGGAAATGGGACCTTAATGTCGGTTACAGAAAAGGGTGTGCGGGAGGTGGAGGATGGGGGCAGTAGGATCATAATCTAGAAGAATCGTAGGAGTGTGGAGTCCATCTTCCCATTGGACGGTACTGAGGACTTGGAGTGAAATCCTGACGGGAGATTAGATAGGGGTCGGGAGAACCGGCTTGGGGGGGGGGGGGGGGGGGGGGGGCCCCCCCTAAAATTTTTCCCCGGGTTT
>JAYMTK010001194.1:0-17293 GCA_036897405.1 Pelargonium myrrhifolium
GTGATATTTTGATTAATGTGCATTGATACTATATTAGTATAGTTTCACTTAATGATAAAAAAGAATCTAAGTTTATTAATTTTTGGGTTAGAATAATCCAAATCAATAAGGTGATGATACTTTATTAAATTTCACTTATATCTATCTAAGTGAATTTGTGGGAGCGGAGCGGTCTGTCAGGATTCATGATTTTAATTGAGGTGTCATCACCTCATTACTGGTTTAACATAAACTAAAAATTATTTGGCTTAGATTCTCCTTACTCTTCACTTAAACCATTATATGTAGAATCTTTAATCTCTTATTTATCCGATATGAGATTATTATTTACTCTCTTCAAGGTGATTATCTTGTAATTACCCATATATATATATATATTTATTTATTTATTTATAATCCCTTTAACCCTTACACGACCTCTAAATTAATTTGGAAATAGAAAATTCATGCAGTCCCCGTCGAAATATTGCACTCCTGGCCTGCCAAAACAAAATTCTGTACTTTTTACTGTCACCAATTGATTCCTTGTCTTTTGTTCCAATAATGTAAACAATCAAATATTTTGTAATATATGTTTGTGTTGATTTTTTGTTTTGTTTTTGCTTTCAGTGAAGATAATATGTCCAAAGGCACTTTTGTAAGATTCTTCTCTATCTCAATTAATATATTAATTTGTCTTTCAATTTGCTTGCATGAAGCAATTGTAAATTTTGTATGGTTTACGAGGAAGGCTTCTAAGAAATCAAAATCTAAGTCTCATCTTTTTCTTTTTTTCAAATGAAAGCCAATTGAGTAAAATTTTATATTTAGAGGATGTCTCTAATATTTGAGGTTTGACTCAAAAGTGACTGATGTTTCAAGATAATTAAATATATGTTTGTGCACTTAAAATTTTTTACTGTCATATATCACTAAATTAGATTTCTTTTAGCAAAACGTGTTTACGCTATAATTAAATAACTTATTTCCAATCTTATTCCTCTATGAAAATAATTAAGACATGAAAGAAATCAAAGGAAAATAAAATGAAATAAATTGTAGGGACTCTTTTAATTGTCATATTAATTTCCTTATCTTCTCTTATTCACATTGCTGGTAGCATCTTTTCGTCAACTTTATTAATTTCCTTCAAAAAGTTGCACCAAAATGCCTAAACTACATGTTTTTCTTCTCCACTTTGCTTTGTCTAAAAAATTGCCCCATTTGGCTACATAATTTTAACCTTTTTTTCCTTTCTTTTATCAGCATACTGTGGATTTAAAAGTTATAATGATGATGTTATTGAATAAAATCAAATTAGAACCTTCAAAGATCTCACTTTTTTTCAAGTCAACTACGTACAAAAAAGAAAGATTATACTACAACCAAATTATGATTCACCAAAAAAACTCAACTGGCAATTTGGGTGATCGTGCTCTCCAGCCACAAATGGTTGTTGGCTTGAGCTTTTGTAAAATACACACATATTACACATCCATCAATCAGCTAGAGATCGAAGAATTGGTCGACGTTTAATCACAGTAGGTACGGTGGGGCGTAACGTCGGTCCAATGTCGCCGGCTAGAGGTTACATCTATACGTCAAATTTGAGAAATGGGGCACATTTTTATACAATAATTCTTTCTTAATCAAATCCAATCTCGAAGGACCAGTTTTGTAATATTAATTGATGTGATTAAAAGGTTGATTATATGATTACTTTCTATTTTAAATTTATTCACAATGCATCAATGATATGTATGAGTTGTCGATGGTTGAGGCTTGAGACATATATTCTCTTTTAGCTAACATACATATACATGCTAGTATAATTTTTTCGAGAACATGAAGGTTTTATTGAAAAAGGAGACGCAACCTCTTAGGACCCAGAAAAAAGTCATGTCTCTTCCAATTTTATTCGTGGGTTAAATTGAACTATTATTGATGTATAATAATGTTTCTTAACACTTTGCTTTTTGTACTATTTTATTGGGAAAAGTATTGATTTTTAATTTTATTTTATGATACTTGGGTCATGAGCTAGCATAGATTTCTTATCCATGGAGTCCACACAATTTGTAATCACACATCTTGTTGTGATAACGATATTAGATCAATCTAATTCAATGGTTAATTTCTTGTTCATGCCAGAGAATTAACTGGAATTTTTTTATTTAAAAAAGGAAATATATATTTTCAAATAAAACACGAAATTCATTTGGTTTGGTTATTAGGGTTAAGGAATGTATGTCTTCTAGGTTATGGATATATACAAGAAGATAGAACCAAAAAATACGAATAAAAATAACCAAAGCTACATTCAAATTGTTGCTCCAATCACGTTCAGATATGAAGATGGAATTATTTGGTTAGATAGGTAAAGAAATAGAACTAAAGGTTTGAGAAAATTATTGAACATCTTATGATTTGATTTGACCTTTGTTTATATATGTATGTGCTCCCCACTTGTTTTTTCTCTTTTCTTGTTACTTATCGTTAGCTTATTTGTTTTATTTTTGTCGTTAACACAACACTAGACTAGAATGATTGAATTGTTAAAAAATAATTATTTACCTTAGGATGTTCAAATTTTCGTCCCACCTCACGAATTCCTCATTTTTTATTTACTTCCATGGCATTTGAAGTAGAAAATAATTTTCCACACGTGTTGTTTTGTTGTATCATCCACGTCACTTTATTATATTGTACAAGTACATACAACATTTGCATTAATAATAATTATTATAATTAATGTGTGTTCAATTTATTTTAAGTCATTAACAAATATATTATAAGTGCGATTGGGGAACCAGATCCAAGGGTCCGTCAGAGGCCTTCGAATGAAAATACCCGATGAGTTTTTCGATGACGTTATGAGACTTAGTTTAAGTGCAGCAATAAGTAGACTATATTAAATAGAATCTTTGAGTGCTCATTGTAAAGTTAAAAATGTAAAATGACTAGAGTTGGCAACAACTTAGCCCAGATTGAGGCCTCATGGTCTACTACAGGTATTAAACTTATAGCCCATTAACCACTAGATTATTTTAGCTCTCATTTCCCAAAGCCCAAAATCTGGCACAGACACTATTGCTGAAGCCTACGGAGAAAATCGAAGAACAAAGAAGAAAAGATTCCTTCCAAAATGCAGAGAAAGAAGAAAAAACTGTTCTTGAATGAGGGTTTAATTGGGTTTTGTTTGCTGTTGAGCTCCACTCCCATGAAAGGTACCATTTATTTGGTTTTATTCTTTGTTGTGGTAGAACAAAATTCAAGTGGATTTTATGATGTTTTAGCTGAAATAGTTTTTGTTGTCAGGTTTTAATTTAGTGTAAGGCTTGGTAGCTGCATATTTTGAACCTGGACTGAACCCTTTTTAAAGGGTGTTTTGCTCTAAGTTTAGTATCTATTTTCCTGATTCATTTTGTTGGTTGAGGCAAATAATAAGTTGTTAACATTGGCATTGTCTTGGGAGCTACTGTTTTGTTAATTTCTAGTGCCATTTCTTCTTATGATTGTTAAATTGTGGGTTTTTATCCTAATTCTTAATCATACAATGAAATGATAGATGTATGTTCTTCTTTTAAATTTAATTTACTGATTTTAATGCGATGATTATCATCATTTTTTTGGCTCGGGAAGCAGGGATGCATGCACAAAGAAGAAGTGGGCTGAATTTTTTTTAGTTGTTTAAATGTACCCTTTATTTTTAAGGACACTTTATATTTGCCCCACAAAAGTTTGAATTGGCTCCCATGCTATAATGAAATTTTCATTCTTACCCTCTTTTCTTAGATTAGAAAAAATTGAAAGCAATTCTACCTACAAATTTTTGAAACACCCCATAAACGTTACTTTTGTTCAAAATTAAATTCAGTACCTCCTAATTACTGAATAGGTCTGCACCCCTAAACTGACTATTTATTTACCACAAGTCCCCAACCTGTTTTTGTTTTTGCATTCTTTAAACCCTACCCTATGAAGATTTTAGTTCCGGAAATTTCAAACTTTTGAAGATTCCTACTAAGAAACCTTAAAACTTTTCGAACTTTGGCGATGGAATCTAAATTTAATGTTTTTTCCTCTTTCTTTCCCCCAACTTCTCTTGCTTTCATTTTTTCCCTAATTTATCTAGTTCTAACTGCGTTTTTCTTCACCATCTTCTTATTTTTCTTATTCCCCATCATCAACTTCTTGTTTATCTTCATCATATTCCTTCTGAAGCACATGATAATAATCAACTATTACTATTCTCCATCCATTCTTCTCATTAAGGTCTATTCCAGAGTTAGGAGTTATTGAAGCATCATGAGTTTGTATCTTTTTTTTTCAGCCAAATGAATCTTCTTGACTACTTTGATATAGTTTTTTGTAAACATGACTTGTAACAAATAAAAAGAATGGTTTGGGACTAAGCCATAGGTGACCATGTACTAGCCTCTTTGATGCTCAAGTCTGCGACTAGTAAACTGATAATGAGAGTGGTTTTTGTAAGAAGAGAATATGTAATAAAGGATTCAAGAGGAATGATTTTTTATTTATTTATACTAATTAATGCCTCAATGTTGCTCGCGACTTCTTCTTGTTGTCTTGGTGTGCTCTTTGTCCTGCTTTCCATGTGGCTCCTACGCGCAAGTAGTGGAAACATACTGTCAAGTATCCTTGGCTGTGGTGCGCAAGTACGCACAAGTAGTGTCCTGCTTTCCATTCTTTGCTTGGGACTCCATGTTTTTCATCGTTGGCCCTCCTGTATTGGGCTTGCTTAGAGGTATGAACTGTGGCTTGCTGAAATAGCCCATCTTGGCTAAATGAAAATTGACTTGTTGACTAGAATTTTTTTCGTTCCATCTAGTACCATTACACCAGAATATTATTTGAGTGCTGTAAGAGGTCCATGCACCTTTCAGAGTAAAAAAGTAAAGCATTTTTGCTTTACTATCTTTCGTGTCAATGAAAACCCTAATGCGTGTCTTACTTGCAAATTCTGCACATTTTTTTTTTCTGCTGGGGTGTTGAAGTTAAATTTATATCCAGTATTGCTGATATTTAACAACCCACATCATGTATCAACTCACTTGAAGATGGCTCAGCCTTGTCAAGTGTGACAGTTTTGATTGTATATGCTATCCTCACATCCTTCCAACACAGAATTATAGTTTGGCCATTGAGAGGATATTGGGACGGAGGGAGTATTATAAATAGAAACCATGTTATCTTGATTGAATTATAATTCCATTTCTGGACTTTTAGCTCGAGTTAAATGAGTGACTCTCTCGCTCTCTATAGAGCTCTGAGGGAAGGGTTCAAAAACTAATTTTCTATAAATGGTTTCATTATTGATTTGTTGCTTGTTACTATTTTTCTTTTCGTTTGGCCTCACTTGAATTGGAATGGCTATCTCTGGTTATTATTAGTAGTATAAAAGGACTAAGTAAGATCTTTGATTCCTTGTTGCAAATGTGTCATGTAGTGATTGTGACCTGATAAAAGGGTACTAACCAGAACTATCTTTCAACTAATCTATATACCTGTTCGTTCTATTTATAAATGATTATGCTGCTACAACCAGCTGATTTTTTGCAAATTTTTTGATGACTTAGATTGATACTGAGAATCCCTTGAAGTGGTATTTGAGGAAGTTAAAAGTGCAGTTTCCTAGTTCAAACTGGGCAGAGATCAATGTTGAGGACCAAGAATCTAAGAGAAGGAAATTATATGGTACATTGTTTTCCTGGCAGACGGAACGAAAGTCGATCTTGATAGAAATAAAACATAGTAGAATCCTTTAATTCTGTTACTGAAGAATTATATAAAGGGTTTCAAGACTTGATGTTGCTCAAATGTGCAAGTATACACATATCTTTTTCTGAAGAACCCTTGGTACTGGTAGGCAATCAAATTTGATCGTGGACCAGGGAGTCATCAACAATATAAAGGGTTCCTATGTTTTTTTTTCCTATCATGATGATGACATGTTCCTGATAAATTTAAGTAATTAGATTTTTGAGCAATGAGTTGGATACACACTAATGAAGACATGTACCTAACCAGAACTGCTATTCTAAACACATTTGGTGAGCAAAATTATACTGATTCCCATCTTTCATCCCAATAGAAGTAATTTCACTATTCAATTTCAAGGACTACCTTTCTTGATGTGGTCCCTGAAGATGGCCCATAGCTTCAAAGCTATTATGTTTTCGATTTCTTTTACATCTAGTTCTTCTAAAGATCTTCTACTTTCTAGTATACATCTTCTTCTTTTTTGTCATCTTTATTAGCAATTAAAGATTCAGTTGAGCACTATTTTCATCTCTTTTTGCATTCAAACTCTTTTCTATTCCCTTTTTTTAGCACAACTACACCAGCTTTGGAGGCCATGAATATATATTTACAGATCATGAGATAGAAACATCATGCATGTGTGCACCTAAACCCCACCTGGGTTACCACCAGAGGTAGAACATAACACCTTGTTTTTGCTTGTGATATATAGCACAGCATGTGCAGATTATCCCCTTGGCTGCCATTTTGGTCCTATCTTTCTTTTTCATTACTTTTGAGGATAAGCCAACTACCATAACCTTTATTTATTATGATGAGTTTGTTTACACTTTTTTTCTTCTGTTAGGCCTGATGATTGGGTGGTTCCTTGTCCCTAACAGGTTAGTCTCTCTCATATTGAATTGGTTTTGTCTCTGTCACTCAATTTATTGATGGTCAATTTGGTTATTAACATGATTTAGACACTGATTATCTATCTGTCTCTCAATTACTATATTCATCTGTTATTGTGCCATTGCATGTGATCTTTCTGCTGCTTTTGCACTTGTGATCCAATTGAAGTCACTTATGTTCAAGGCCCAACATCCTCAGGTACTGTGACACTCTCTTTATACAACTCCTTGTATTTATTTGTACATAAATACATTGATGTACATGATTTTGTTTTTGGTAGTACAAATAATGACTACGCTGTTATCTCCAGCAACTGCCTACACTCTGCTCATTTTTGGAAACCTAGCTTCATCTCGCATAGTACACCTCTTGTCGTCTTGCAATAAATGACATCACGAGTTATGTGCCTTTTGCATACAAAAGACTTGATAATTTTCCGTATACATTTTTAATACACAATAACAAGTACATATACCTATGTGCGAGTGCTGGCTGGCCTTGTTTAGTGAAGGGACTGTAATCATATGATTGTTATATGATTTGTGAAATTGTCTCGTGATAGGTTTTGCCTGTATTAATGTTTATGGATCAAAACTTGGAAATTTACAGGGCAACTCAATTGCTGAAACCAAAAATCAAAAGGTTAATTAGATTAGTGGTGGTGCCTAGGAAAATGGATGGTTGTGGGTTTCAATTAGCTGAATATAGTTAGAAATAAAGAAGGCTGATTCATGTGGTGAAACTTGTACGCCAGCCTGTCAAAAATCTATAATATTTGTTTGGTTCTGTTCGATGAACCGAATATATGAGGAACCAAACATGTGCTGAAGCTTGTTCTCCTTTATTTTTTTGGTCACCCTTTTAATTATATGTAAAATTATGTACGCAGTTGTATTGCGCACTCTTTCCGTTCCAAAATGAGTGTCTTTTTTATTTTGAGAGGAATTAAGGAAAAGTTAGTTAATATGATATATTTACTCTTGTATTCTTATTATCTCATGTGTTAATGGATATTAACTAACTTATTATGAGAATATTATTGACAATTCATGCATAACTAACTTACTAGAAAATGAAACAAGACACTTATTTTGGGACAAAAATTCAAATGGAACAGAACACTCGTTTTGAGACGGAGTGAGTAATATATAAGATTGTGTGTCACTATATAAACTTGTAATATTTGTTGATTAATGCGGATTATTGTTGAATCTTAACAGTATTTTTTTGTGCAGTTTTTTTTTTTTAGGGAGGGTCAATGCACAGTTTGAAAGCATTCATGAGCAATGTAACCAATAGGTAGGAGAAGAGATTTGATTGTAGCCCAATTGTGAGTGCTTCCACAACTATGTGGAGATTATTAGATAAGACATGGAACACTTTTGTTGCACTCACAAACTAGGCATATTCTATTATAATATAAACCAACTTCACTGCATCTTCATCTTCATCTTCATCTTCATTGCTTGCATTGCAGATGAGTTTTTGTCCAGTTGTGGTCAAAATTCCAGAAACAGAGCACTGTCCCATTTACTTAAATATTTTGGACACTTGGGATGAGGTCACTTCCCTTTCGTTAAAAACAAAGATAGAGAGAATCTTTTTTTTTCTTGACTATAAAAGAAATGTTTGACCAGTCTTCTGTTCACAGAGATCATAAATAAAAGCCCATTAGTATTATTTGTTCAGCCTCAGGTGGGCACAATTGAATTAAGCTGGATATCATATGGTGATGGAATTAGTGGTCCAATATTTGATAATAGAGTCAGTCAGTCCCATTCTCATGTGATGGTGCCTTTATGGAGTGACAACCAAATCTTCTCATATGTGTTGACATTACTACTAATCTTGGAAGTTGCATGGAGGTTATGTATTATTGTGTGGTAGCAAACTCATGAAGATGTCACTAATATTAACTCAAATCAGAAATCCAATATTTAATGACAATGAAAACAGTAGGTATTATCAATGGAATAGAGCATGCTGATGTTACCTTTGTAACCCCAGATAATCAATGCTTTAATCATACGTATTGTTTGACAACAAAAAAAGTTGATAAGGGCATAGAGAAAATAAAGAGAATGTAAAATCATGTATTGTTTTTTTCTTTTCGAGAGAAGAGGTGCAAAAACATAAAATTCATTGAACTTTAATTGTTATAAAGATATATCACTCCAGTAAATACAAAAGTAGAAACTAAAATAAGACGTATCTAAATAACACAAATTTGTTTAAGATCGGTTTGGTATACCGTCACCACAGACGTTTAAGGAGGGGAACCAGCCCCAGGCCCACAACACGCGACACACCCCTCTCTGGGTGAACGCCTCCCGCAGCCCCATATCTGAAAATTTCAATCGGCTATTAGGCCCCAGCCCCATATCTGGAAATTTCAATCGACTATTAGGCCCCAACCCCTGGCAATCACATGCACCAATCACTCCATATCCCGGGCCTCAACACTTGGAATATGCCCCCTGGCTCCCACCCCGGTCAATCCCTCCATTCCCTGAGAGTTCTCGGACTCGAGGACCCTCTCATCATCATCCATCACCACCCTTGCCCGTTTTTGAGCCGAGATTGTGGACCCTTCCCTCACCTCCCTGCCCCCAGCCGCCGGCTCCCCACCCTTTCTTCTGTCCTGGCCCGGTGTGGACCATTCCTCCCCTCGGAGCCACTTGTCCCCATAATTGTGGCTCCCCTTCTTGTCTGGGGCTCTAAAAAAAACCCATATGGCCTATCCATCTCCGGAATCCCCTTATCATAGCGGACCCTGCAGATCTTCTCATCGTGACCAAGGATGCCACAAACAAAGCAAAAATGTGGGAGACGCTCATATCGGAAGTACACCCACGTCTAGTCGCCCCCCACCGGCTTCACCCTCATCCGGTGCTTTAACAGCGCTCGGATATCAATAGCAACTCGGATCCTTATGTAATAGGATCCCACTCCTCTGGCTCGCGGCTTGTCGAAGCCCACAAACCTCCCGATATACTCGCTAATCCTCTTCAGTGCTAACTCCGCACGACACGGCTCCAGGCCCCCGTATAGTTGGACCCACAACCCCATTGACAACAACTCTATTGTTTCTGGTGTCTCCCCCGGCTCCAGTATTTTACAAACCAGCGGTTTATAATTCACCGTCCATGGTCCGCCCTCGATCACCCTCCGCGAATCCCTTTCGTGGTAGAATTCGAACATAATCGTTGCCCCCCACCCCCCACCAGAACCGTCAAGATCTCAAAGGCATTCATGCCCTTGACTGGTCTCCACAACGAGGCAAGCCGAGCCCGTGCCGCCTTGAAATGGACCAAGTACCACTCCTCGGTTGCACTCCCACCGGTGGCTTCAACCCTTCCCCCAGATCGAGCCCACCCTCTTCCTCCTTCGCCAGCCTTAGCAGCCCCAACCTCGCTGTCACTCACTCCGCCATTGGAGCATCAGACAAGCCCCCATTTCCACTCAACCCCCCTCTGCCGCCATTGCTCCCAAGACTACCCATTTCCCCTATCTCCATTTCTGTATATGAGTAATCCCTCCCAAACCCCCAATATATACTACCCCCATCACTCCCTCAAAACCCTAACTCTATCCCTAATTCACCCTTCAACCAATCACCACGATCTTCGCCCAATCCACAATCCACCCTTATCTCACCACTTCTCCACCCACGCCGCTCACAACCCAACACTTTACAGCACCTGCACCGACAGCACCACCACTCACCTCTCTCCATGCTGCAGTCGCACCACAGTCGTTCCGGAACCCTATGACCTAACCCTATAACCCCTACTACATAAACGCTTTTTTACCCATAAAATCATGTATTGTTGAAAGTAAATATTATGTTTTGTTTAAAATTATAAAATGTGAGTAAAAAATAGAAAATGTTAGACAACTACTTAACTATCTCTATAATTTAATACTAAAATATAACAAAACTTTCTTGAAACAAAAGTTGTTTATACCCAAGTAGTTTTATGTCAAGTCAATTTAAGATAAAAATTGACCAAAAAATAATTTGATTGACAAGCGGCACTTTTTATAGATACCTTCTAAAGAAGAAGGTAAAAAAAAGAAGTACAAAAAACCCCATGAGAAGGGTGCATAGAAAAGAAAAACAACGGATGTGAAGCAAAAGAAAGAAATGAGAAAAAAATGGATGCTTGGAAGGCAACAAGAGCCGTTGAATGAGACTTAACGTGGTGAAACGACTGGAACGAAAATGAGGATCAAAGTGCCGCCAAGGAAGCATCTTAACTCATGAAGAATCAACAAGCAATTGCTAGATGTTTTTTAAAATTAAATGTTTCGGACCTACAACAAATGCCCCCAACTTCTTGCAGAAATTTCAAATTTGAACAACGACAGTCCTTGGTGAAACAACAACAAATCTTCGAGGGTATGTCATGTCTACTAGAGTTGCTTCCGAATCAGTATTGAAAGTAGTCATGTTATTCTTGCTGGAGCAGTTTCGAAGTTATTTACGGAACTTGTGGGATGATAGCAACTTTGAGGACAAACCAAGTGGAGTCATAGATCGAAAATGAATGTGACTACTAGCCTTAGAATGAAAATGGGTTTTCGAAACTGTTGCTATGCGATTGGGTTTTGGTAAGGTATTGAGGTAATTAGCAGAATCCAAAGAGGCTTCGGGATTGGAAGAAGCATCACTGGATTGAACTAGTTCCAAATCAGGGACTGCCTTATCGACTGACACAAGAGCTGATTATAGCTCACCTTCTTTGACTTCCACATCGGCGATGTGACCCTCACCAATCACGATTGGCGAAGAGGAGGAACAAGCCCTGAGAAAGGACTGAAGTTAATTAGTGGCTTGAAAAAAGAGGCGGGATATGTGCCTTAGGAGATTCTGAGGTTGAAATTGAGAACGATGAGAGCCTGTCTTGGGGGGACATGATTTCAACAGCTTCGTGTTTAAAGACGAATTGTATAACTAATGTTCAAAATCAACAGCTTACCTAAGTATAACTTCAAACAGAATTAAAAAGCAAAACCCATTGACCCACCTCGAGGGGCCTAGGAGTGATGCACCTATCATGCCACTTTTTCAATTTCTTTTTATATATTTAGTCATTTCTTAAGCTCAAGGAGTATGAGCTTCCTCATATATCCAGTGACTTCAAGATTAAGAATTTAAATGTGAGACTATGGAGAAGATTGGAGCTAAAAGCTCATTTTGCCAAGAAAATTTAACAAATATTTATATAGGTTCATGTGGAGGTTATCTGTTTCTTATGTGACAACCTTTAAAGAAGGTAACTGTTGTTGCCAAACAAGCTCGTAGAGAATAGACTGCGTTTGGGAACATAGATTTGATTTGAAATTCGTCATTTGAAATTCTGGATTTGAAATATTGTATTTCAAATACAAATATAATGTTCGGACAATCATAGCATTTCAAATAACAAGGTAAAAGTTGTCATTTGAAATCTCATGTTCTAACCATATTGTGAATGTCATTGGATTTGACTCAAATCCAAATCCAAATTCTTGAAGTTTCCAAACGCCTCATTTGACTCAAATCCAGCATTTCAAATGAAATGTTGGTTCCCAAACACAACCTAAAGGATTAATTAGTTGATCTCTTTGTTAACATTCTTTGTATTGGATTTGCGTTTCATATATGAATAAATGGTGAACATGTAACCATTTTTTTGTTCTAGAGAATTCCCAACATTTCACTATTGAAGAATATGATGTTTTAGGCATCCGTTTGGGAAGCATTTGATCTTTTCATTGCTATTTGTTTGTAACTTAGTTTTGAAGTGAAAAGTTTGCAAATTGAGCGATTATCATCCTTGACCTTAATTATATCTTAATTAAGTGCTGTGAAGTTGGACCACCCACCCACCATCACCATGTTAGTTTTTTGGTTGTCGATGTTGAGTTGAGTAAGCTTAGCTTAACAATGAAACAACAACAATGTTTTGATTGGATTGGAGCACCTGATAGTGTCCGTAACCCAACCGCATCCATCCAGCACGTGACGCCATGAGAGCTTACCACTTGTGTTGTGAGAAACTCAAAGCTCTCTCACTCTCTATGCATCTATAAAACTAACTTTTTTATCCACATAAAGCAAAAAACAAAGCTTTTTTCACTCTCTCTTCCTCGATACCACCGCACAAACCAGTCATGCAATTCTCTCTCAACTCAATATGTGAATCTTTAATACGCACCCATCAACCATGGTACAATATTTATGGTTTTTTTATATGTAACAAATATATATACTCTGTTTTCAATGATATTATATATATAAGCATACAGTAGTTGACGTACTAATGTGTCTGACATCAACCCACGTTAGTGTCCTCTTTCTCTTCCCCTCCATCCCATATTCCCATGCCTACCAAACTTATTATAAAATTGTGCTGTAATTTGGACTCAAGATATTATTAGATATACCCATAGATTTATTGAATCTCAACTTCCCAGTTATGCAACACTCCTTATTTGGAGCTGTTTGTACCGATCCACCCAAAACACAACTAGTATTTCCTTAATTTGTTTGCTATTCCTATACCCGTAGTCTTCACTTTAATTTCTCTCACACAGTTCCAGAGGTGGGGATTATTATACAAAAAGCAGAAACCAGAGACCCCATCTCACATTCTCACTCACCTCACCTCACCTATCTTAATAGTTTTAGAGAGAAGCTACTCTACTGTGCTCTGTTTTTGTTGATGTAATGTAACACAAAAACAGAGTTTCTTTTCTCTTCTTTTCAATTTCTGGATGGGGAAGAAGAGTGGAACCTCCTGGTTGACCGCTGTCAAAAGGGCTTTTAGATCTCCAACCAAAGAGAGTGACAAGAGGAGCAACACTGCAGAGGACGACAATGAGGAAAAGGTACCAATAAAAACATATTTTCCTTTTCCTATTCTTCAATTCTTGAAAATGGAAAACTAACCCCAAACTCTGTTTCTTGATTGGTTTCAGAAGAGGGAGAAGCGGAGGTGGATATTCAGGAAACCCACGAATCAAGAACCGGTGGCGGTGACGCAGCAAACCCCGGCGGCGGAGGTTTCTGCAGAACATGCGTCGGTTGCGGAGAAGAGGCACGCCATTGCGGTGGCCGTGGCCACCGCCGCCGCCGCGGAGGCTGCGGTGGCCTCCGCACACGCGGCTGTGGAGGTGGCTCGCCTCACTAGGCCGCCGTCCAATCTCGCCAGAGAAAACTACGCGGCGGTTGTCATCCAAACCGCATTCAGAGGCTATCTGGTACTGACCGTACTGTGTGTGTTTCTGGTTTGGAAAGGAACAAATTTTCGAAAGCTTAATTGATTGAGTGCGTTGTATGAATTACAGGCGAGAAGAGCACTGTGTGCTTTGAAAGGTCTAGTGAAGCTACAAGCTCTGGTGAGAGGTCACAATGTGAGAAAACAAGCGAAAATGACCTTGAAGTGCATGCAAGCTCTGGTTCGAGTTCAGGCTCGCGTGCTCGACCAACGCATGCGACTCTCCCACGAAGGAAGCCGCAAATCTGCCTTCAGCGACACCGCCAGCATCTGGGAGTCGCGGTATCTGCAAGACATTTCAGACAGAAAATCAATCGTGAGCTCCGATTTCGCTCCCTAATTTATCTTCCGAATCTGAATTGTACAGTGAAAACGAATAATCGAATGGAATCAAATTGTATTGTTGCAGTCACAGTCTAGAGAGGGGAGCAGCGTCGCAGATGATTGGGACGAGAGACCACACACAGTGGAAGAAGTTAAAGCTATGTTGCAGCATCGCAAAGACGCCGCACTGAAGCGCGACAAGACCTTATCTCACGCCTTCTCTCAACAGGTCTGTTTATGTTTCGTATATTCATTTGTGCTATTCGCAATCTATTTGCTTGAAATTAATTAGTCTTTTGTTTTTGAAGATATGGAGGCAAGGTAGAAGAAGCCCTTCAATGGGTAACGAGGAGGAGTTCGACGAGAGACCCAAGTGGCTGGAGCGGTGGATGGCCACCAAGCCATGGGAGAACAGAGGGAGAGCTTCGACCGATCAGAGAGACCCCATCAAAACTGTGGAAATGGACACTGCACAACCTTACTCCTATTTATCTTCCAATTTCAGAAGAACAAATCAGAATCAGAGCCAAATCCAGAGACCTAGTTCTCCACATAGAGATAGAGGTGTGCACCATTCTCCAATCACACCCTCTCCGTCCAAATCGAGGCCGATACAAGTCCGGTCCGCGAGCCCTCGCTGTGGGAGAGAGGACCGAAGCTTCCACACATCGCAGACGCCGAGCTTAAGATCCAATTTCTACTACAATGGCAGTTTGAGTAATCAACCTCATCAACATGCCAGGGGGTCAACTAGTGGAAGTAGCACTGCTGCTTCTGCTGCATTGCCTAATTACATGGCGGCGACGGAGTCGGCCAAGGCTCGGATCCGGTCCCAGAGCGCCCCGAGGCAGAGGCCCTCGACGCCGGAGAGGGAACGGTCTGCCTCGGCTGCCAAGAAACGCCTGTCGTTCCCGGTGCCTGCGGACCCGTATGGTTTGGGGTATGGGGGTTATGGGCATAATAATTTGAGGAGTCCAAGCTTCAAGAGTGTGAGCAATTCTCAATTTGGAGTGGAGCAGCAGTCTAATTACTCTTCTTGCTACACAGAGAGCATTGGTGGTGAGATCTCTCCTTCTTCAACCACTGACCTTAGGAGATGGTTGAGGTGAGGGTGATCATTAATGGAGTGGTAGATAGGAATGTAATGTATGGGCATGATTCAACTTGTGTTTTTTTAACATAATTGTTGTGTTGTTGTTAGACAGCATTTGAGCTAGAGTGACCTGTTTGACTGTTGTGTTGGTGATGATAGTTTTGTTTGTAACTATTTGCTCATCATCTTCTCTTGGCATTGTTTTGAAAACCCATCCATGATGATTGATTGATGAAGCTTCAAGTGAATTGAGAGTATGATTTAGTGTGTTCTACACTGAATGGGATGATGAGAGACTTTATTGGAAATTGAAACATGTCATGTAGTGCAGTAGTAATATGGTATAGAATAGCACAAGAAAGACCAAGGTTTTACCATTCCCAAAAACATGTGATTAGGGTCTTAGCAAGATACAGTGAATGTGTAGGAGCAAAGCAAAGCAAGAGATGCTCCAATTACTTGCAATAATTGCAGAGCAGTGGAGAGCAGTGCAGTGCAGTGCAGTGCAGAGTGAGGATTGTTGATAGCTCAAATCAAGAGGGAGGGAGGGCCCTTCCTTATCATGCAGAGGATGCTTCACAAAAGAAAGGCAAGATGGGCCACATTCTTTAATCAACGGTGCTTTCTCTATTATGCATGTTTTCGGCTAAAACCATTGGGTCTGGATTGGAAATATTGTTTCATCAATTCCAATCTCATTATTTTGGCCTCAAACTAAAATCCTACCAAGTTGTTGGAAAAAAAAAAGAAGATGAAAATAGTTCATGTATTATTCAAATCGTTTGAAAATAGTCTCTAAATTTTCAACCGTTTGAAATTAGTTCAAAATTTAAGTAAGTGATTGAGTTCAATCTAAAGTAGTCCCGAAAGTGTATGGAATAAGGATATCATGTTAGATTTAACGGTTTCTGTCCACAAATTTAACGAAATGTCATTATTCCACACGCTTTCAGGACTACTTTGGAATGAACTCAATCACTTACTTGAACTTTGGACAAATTGCAAACGGTTGAAAGTTTATGAACTATTTTCAAACTATTTGGACAGTGCAGAGACTATTTCCAATCTTTTGCCCTAATTTGTATGCGATGTTTAAACAATCAGAGTGGGCCGGCTGTTTCGATTAGGTTTTAGAGCCTAATTCGGTTTGGTTCTCTATCTACTTGGAGCTATTATTAAGAGTTTGATACCAAAATTCATGAACTGGCTAAACCAACTTTTATTTCAAAATTTCACCAGTATAATTTGCACTGTTTTTTTTTGTTGAAAAAAAGGTGCAAAAGCACTGAATTTCATCGAATCACCAAATTACAAGATATAATCATTCCAAGCATTAAAAGAAGACTAATACAAGAACGATCTATGTATATAATCTAAATCTGATTAAGGCCAGCCCAAATACCATCACCACAGATTTTTAGAGGGAACTGCGTTCTAAGCGCATAGCAAGTAAACATCCTTCACTGGATGAGTGCCTACTACAGGAAATTACTGAGAATTTTCTCGGCACACCAAGCCCCAAACCCCGGTGCCCACCCGGCACCGATTACTCCATATCCCGAGCATCATCGCCCGAGATCCGCCCCCACCAAGTAAACATCCCTCACTGGATGAGTGCCTACTATAGGAAATTATTGGGAATTTTCTCGGCACACTAGGCCCCAGACCCCGGTGCCCACCCGACACTGATTACTCCATATCCCGAGCATCATCGCCCGAGATCCGCCCCCCACCCAAGACCAGCGCCTCCTTCTCGTAGCAACCTCGGGTATCCATCGCCAGTACAATACAGAGAAATCCCCCTACATGGCGCCGGACCCCACAATCTACCACCGTTGTGGCGTCCTTGGCCTGCCACAACGCTTGAGTTCCGATCTCTGCCGCTCGCTTCTCGGGACAGCCGAGTCCACAAAACAGATCCGCCCTCGAAAGCCAAAGGAGGTGTCTCTGCCAC